>JAMPIV010015354.1:0-282554 GCA_024509875.1 Oreohelix idahoensis
ATAATTGGTCGCTCCACGTAATCCCACTTCTTGTGTAGGTGTTTTACCAGTGTCAATTTTTATTCATACGAATACCACCAAACTGTATTTAAATTTCATTAATGTGTTTCTTTATACTTCGAGGCAACAAGAATTCTTGTTCATTCATCTCCGCAAAAGTGTGCACACACAAAAAAATTCATTCACTTTATCAATAAACATAAACACAACATATATTTCCATATTTACCGTACAGTTATCATAATAATAAAATAGAGCTCATAATACAAAATACAGTTTCAGGATTACAAATAGTGAGTCCTTTTGTTACACTTCAAAATGATCAAATTAAATACCATTTCTGTAACAGTATCTTAATTTTCAAATCTTGACACAATCTCCTAATGCATTAGGTCTCCAAATCATAGTTATTTGTGTATCATTATACATGTTTGAGTGCCCAATTGACAGAGCAGTTAGAGTGCTGGTCTCTCATGGAAAAGGTACTGGGTTTGATTCATGGTTGCAACACGCTCCAGTCTACCCAGCTTTAAATAGGTATTTGACTTTGCTATTGTGTTAGCGAAGGAGAAGACAGCGAGGAAGGGAACACTGCACTCCCCTAAAGTAGAATGAAAACTCTCCACATGTAAGCCTACCTTGCCGTGGTTGGAGAGCTTGAGCGCCTCAATGATCCCGGGAGCTATGCCGGCGGGAGTTTTACTCCTGGCAGGGTCACCCAAGCCGGACAGGTCCTGGGTGAGGGGCCAGACTAAATGGGCTGAGGAGTGGGTGGAACCCTATAGGTGTAGATGCAGAACCCACCGGCGAGTGGTACATGCTCTGGTCTGCACCAATCCACCCCCACTTCATGGGTTAAATGCTTTCTTGCCTCATTCTTCACTGTTTGTCGTCTATCACGCCCATGGCGACCGTTGCCTCAATTGGCTGTGTGTGGTGTACCCGGAAACGGGGCCTCCCAGTACTGAGGCAAAGTTAAGTCCCCGATGTCACTTATCGGTGCAGAATTGAGAGAGAGAGATGGCTGAGCATCACAATCCCTCCTGTGTTGCAGCATGATGAGAACCCAGCATTGCACACTGAGCTTGGGGGGATCACTTGGGCACCAGACTTAATACTGGCTCTTGACTGGATGGCCGCATGCAGGAGATTTCTACAATGGAGGGTTGGCAGGTGGTGGGTATCGGGAAGTGGCTCTGTGCAGGACGTGAGGATTCCTTGGGAGAGCCCCGAACCAGAGCACAGCATTGTGCAAGCTCTGCATAGTTGGAGAGCCCCCTGGATGACGGGGAATGCACAGTGTGCTACCCCACCTATCCCCAACTGCTAACTTAGAACCAGAAGTGGGGTCCTCTGTATGCGTGCCAGGCCAGGATAAAATGCCTGGGAAAGAGACTGGAGCTCAGAACTCCCTAACTCAAAGTTGCAGGATGGCAGAAAAGCCACGGGAAAGACAGGGCTATTTGAAGATAACGCAACCATATTTTCACCATACGAGCTCGGACGCCGCCTCGGTAAACAAGGTCCGCGCAGAGCAGTGACACCCCCAGGCTGCTTGCGAATAGTCTACTACTGGGAACATAAACAGATTAGGGATGAGCCCACTCTCCCGTTGAACAGGTGCTAAAGTCGTAGATACTGGGCCAGAAGGCGCACCGGAAACCACAGTATCATGCAACTCGCTTTTTTTTTTCTATGGAGAGTACACCGTCAGAATGAAAAAAAAAAAACCAAAACACACAAATAGTAATACGTCTTACAAAGAGAAAGGACAAGAAAAAAAACCTACGTTGCGGTCACAAGACCTTCGTCAGGGACAGACAAATGAGACAGGGGGGAAAGAAAGTGAGAATTAAGTGGAGAACATGAAACTATAGAAATAAGAGAAAAATACTCCCTAATGTGTGTCACATTGCCCAATGGGCCGATCACCCGTTGGCTTGTCACACCGATTACGGAAACAACGGCAGATGGATCTATTTGTTGTTGCCCTAAAGACGCCGCTAGGCGTGATGGGAAACTACAACAGAGAAAATCAATCTGCTGTTGCCCTTAAGACGCCACAAGGCGTGATGGCCTCTGACTGCTTGGTCGGTCTTTGGCTAAGGACGGAAGAAGAAGAAGTGTGTCACATGTTGGAGCAATAATGTCTGCCACTTTTTTTTCATTCTGCCGTTTTACCCCCGTCTTACGATGGTTCTCATATACTCACTCCCCTATAGTACCGTTTTACCCCCGTCTTACGATTGTTCTCATATACTCACTCCCCTATAGTACCGTTTTACCCCCGTCTTACGATGGTTCTCATATACTCACTCCCCTATAGTACCGTTGTACCCCCATCTTACGATGGTTCTCATATACTCACTCCCCTATAGTACTGTTTTACCCCCATCTTACGGTGGTTCTCATATACTCACTCCCCTATAGTACCATTTTACCCCTGTCTTACCATGGTTCTCATATACTCACTCCCCTATAGTACCATTTTACCCCCGTCTTACGATGGTTCTCATATACTCACTCCCCTATAGTACCATTTTACCCCCGTTTTACGATAGTTCTCATATACTCACTCCCCTATACTAGTATCTGCTTTGGGACTACCTTCATTGTTTAATACATGTTTGCCCCCATGAAGGTCAAGGCTGTCTATGATGAGACAAAGAAATATCAGTACTACTGCTCCCACAGGCATGCCGTACAGAACGACTAAAATGAGGTTGTACACGAGGCTGGCAACCTCATCATGTTAAACAGATTGCTACAGAAACCACTGCTGTAAGAGCTTGTGAATGCTTGGTGCTGGCTTCCTACAAGTGGACCAGCTCAAGGAGTGGCTCCATGACTTCATAGGGAGCAATGATGGTGATGAGATATCTTGGAGCACCCTGAAACACTGTTATAGGCCTACCTGTGGTACGGGGAGGAAATTGGTAGAATTTATAGAATGTGTCCAATAGAGATTAAGCAAGTCAGACTTGTCGATAACAGTAGGGAAGCTACAACCCCTGATGAATGGTATGTCCCAAAAGGACTCACTACTGTGACTTGTTACAATAACACGCATTAAAAGTGCACTTGAAGTGATATGTGTAGGCTATATGTGAATTCATATGATATTGGTACAGTAATGATTGAACCTCTACTGGTGCCGTACTGATTGAACCACTATTGGTACAGTACTTACTGATCCACTACTGGTACAGTACTGATCGAACCCCTATTGGTACAGTGCAGACTGAATATAACTATTTGTGCAGTGCAGAACTGAACCATTATTGGTAACAGTACAGGCTGAACCATCACTGGTTACAGTACAGACCTGATCCACCACTGGTACAGTTTTTGAGACTGATCCACCATTGATACAGTACAGACTAATCCACTATTGGCATAGCACAGACTAATTCACTACTGGTTACAGTACACACTAATCCACCACTGGTACAGTACAGACTAATACACTATCAGTTCAGTACAGACTGATCTATCCACCATTGGTACAGTAGAGGAGAATGATCACTATTGGTACAGAACAGACTAATTCAATACTGTACAATACAGAATATTCAGTGATTGGTATAGCACAGCTTATAATAATCAAAGATCCAAAAGCTTGCTTATATTTCCACAATATATGCCATAATACAACCAATGAATCTATCATCTTATGCTGACCGAGAGACCTCATTACACCAAAAAGAAAAACTTGAATTAAAAAAAAAAAAGTAGTCATATTACTATGATTACTATGGTAAGTTAAACATTAAAAACCTTTACAACGTAATACAAGGTGTTCACAAATACATGCAACCCATAGATAATGTACATGTTAATGAAAACTTTTGCTTTTTTTTCAGATTCAGGAACCCAAGTCCAAAAATGGTGTTAATTTTCAAGAAGAACATTCAGCAAATGCTTCATCAAGAATCAAATTTATAAAACCACAAGAGAGGAGTTTGAACTCTGAAAGGGTTGCATTTTTTTAATACACTGTAAAAAGACATACATGCTGCCGTATTCCCCTTTCATAGTTTATCTTTGCAAATATCTGAAGAATAATTTGAACATGATATTTCAGTCTTAGAAAAAATGTAAATGATGCTACAAATAAATTTAATGAAATTAGAACAAACACATGCTGGAATAAATTATTTTGCTGGTTCCTTAACATTCAATACCCTGGGTTAACATGTGCATAGTTTCACAATAGTACAGGAACTGTAAACTGTTTCAGATGTAACATGGGTAAAAATATTTGAAAAAGAAAAAAGGCATATAAGCGAAACAATTTTTCCAGTGACATGAATGTTCTGTTAATGCACAGCTCAAATTATGAGACCATATTTAATGTCTAGTCAAAACTGTCATAACAACAGGGGAAAATACATTGCATAAGAAGTAGAAAAATTATAAGTGATAGCTTGATACATTGGCTCAAAATTACAGTAATCTGTAGCTCAAGCTATGATATTTAACTGATGACAAATTTATTGCTCTAGCAATGATATATAGGGTGATTTAAAAGTCACTTCCTATTATATTTTTAAATAATTTGAAAAACCATGAAACAAATGTCAAAACAAGCAGTAGTAAGTGCCATTCAACGAATAAGTTTTATTTTTTATACTTTTTTATTCTTAGAAACAAAATAAAAATTTAAAATGGCTAATAAACTGACATTAAAGGATCACTTTGGAAATTGATGAGGCATTGTGAGTTCCAATAAAGATCGTTAAATTAATAATAAAAACTTATGAAGACATGACATGCAGAGTTCTTCATGAAGGACAACTTAACAGAACCATTGGGATAAGAGCAGGAGTGCGATAGGGATCACTCTTGTCTCCATTTCTTTTCTTACCAGCAATAGATTGAGTTATGAAAACATCGACATCACACAACAGAAATAGAATCCAGTAGAATCTAACTAAAGAGCTTGATGATCTAGATTTTGCAGATGACTTGGCACTTCTGTCTTCTGTCCCATAACCATAATCAGATGTAAGATAAAGTGAAAGAAAATGAAAATACTTGATGAGAGGTCACAACAAGTGAGCCTGAAAATACACAGGGAAAAGGCAAAGATAATGAAAATAAACGCAAGAAATGATAACAAGGTCAAACTTGAGGATCCATCACTAAAAGATGTAGAATCATATACATATCTTGGCAGCAATGTAGACAAAGTTAGAGGGACAGACAATGATATCAAAATAAAAATACAAAAAAGCAAGAGGATCTTTACTGCATAGGGAAACATATAAGCATATAAACCAATAAAACAATGAATCAGTTCTACAAATAACGGTTCACATGAAACAAGGGATGTTTCGGGTTTTACCCTTCGTCAGCCACAGTTACAAACAGGTGACAAGGACAAGAATTACATATAGGTACTACAAAAACATACGATGATGAGAAACATACACCAAATGAGCGATACAAGCAGATGGAAAAAGTAAACACCCACAGTGATGAGCGAAAAAAAAGAACAATAATAATACAAGAAAATTGTAAAACCTGAAAGAAATACCGAAACAAGAAAGTAAATAATCAATGAAACGAAAAAAAGAATGAACAAAACTTTGGAACAAGTAAAAGGTCACTTAGCTAGATCCGTAGATGCTTGGAACAGAACACTGAGGTACCTTATAGGGAAACATAGGGAGATCAAGAGAAAAGTCAAACACAAAAATAGGAATCTTCAGCTCAAATGTCAAGTCAGTCCTATTGTACAGCTCTGAAAAATGGAGAACAACAAAAAAAGTTAAAGACATTCATAAATGGGTGTTTGTGTAGAATAGAAGGATTGAAGTAGTATGACAAAGTTACCAATGTGGAACTGATGACAAGAACCAGACAAGTGTCAGTGGAACAAGAGATGACAAGAACCAGACAAGTGTCAGTGGAACAAGAGATGACAAGTGCCAGACAAGTGTCAGTGGAACAAGAGATGACAAGTGCCAGACAAGTGTCAGTGGAACAAGAGATGACAAGTGCCAGTTGAACAAGAGATGACAAGAACCAGACAAGTGCTAGTGGAACAAGAGATGACAAGTGCCAGTCAAACAAGAGATGACAAGAACCAGACAAGTGCCAGTGGAACAAGAGATGACAAGTGCCAGTTGAACAAGAGATGACAAGAACCAGACAAGTGTCAGTGGAACAAGAGATGACAAGAACCAGACAAGTGCTAGTGGAACAAGAGATGACAAGAACCAGACAAGTGTCAGTGGAACAAGAGATGATAAGAACCAGACAAGTGCTAGTGGAACAAGAGATGACAAGAACCAGACAAGTGCCAGTGGAACAAAAGATGACAAGAACCAGACAAGTGCTAGTGGAACAAAAGATGACAAGAACCAGACAAGTGCTAGTGGAACAAGAGATGACAAGAACCAGACAAGTGTCAGTGGAACAAGAGATGACAAGAACCAGACAAGTGCTAGTGGAACAAGAACCAGACAAGTGCTAGTGGAACAAGAGATGACAAGAACCAGACAAGTGCTAGTGGAACAAGAGATGACAAGAACCAGACAAGTGCTAGTGGAACAAGAGATGACAAGAACCAGACAAGTGCTAGTGGAACAAGAGAAGACAAGAACCAGACAAGTGACAGTGGAACAAGAGATGACAAGAACCAGACAAGTGTCAGTGGAACAAGAGATGACAAGAACCAGGCAAGTGCTAGTGGAACAAGAGATGACAAGAACCAGACAAGTGTCAGTGGAACAAGAGATGACAAGAACTAGACAAGTGTCAGTGGAACAAGAGATGACAAGAACCAGACAAGTGCTAGTGGAACAAGAGATGACAAGAACCAGACAAGTGCTAGTAGAACAAGAGATGACAAGAACCAGACAAGTGTCAGTGGAACAAGAGATGACAAGTGCCAGTCGAACAAGAGATGACAAGAACTAGACAAGTGCTAGTGGAACAAGAGATGACAAGAACCAGACAAGTGTCAGTGGAACAAGAGATGACAAGAACCAGACAAGTATCAGTGGAACAAGAGATGACAAGAACCAGACAAGTGCTAGTGGAACAAGAGATGACAAGAACCAGACAAGTGCTAGTGGAACAAGAGATGACAAGAACCAGACAAGTGCCAGTGGAACAAGAGATGACAAGAACCAGACAAGTGTCAATGGAACAAGAGATGACAAGAACCAGACAAGTGCTAGTGGAACAAGAGATGACAAGAACCAGACAAGTGTCAGTGGAACAAGAGATGACAAGAACCAGACAAGTGTCAGTGGAACAAGAGATGACAAGAACCAGACAAGTGCTAGTGGAACAAGAGATGACAAGAACCAGACAAGTGCTAGTGGAACAAGAGATGATAAGAACCAGACAAGTGTCAGTGGAACAAGAGATGACAAGAACTAGACAAGTGTCAGTGGAACAAGAGATGACAAGAACCAGACAAGTGTCAGTGGAACAAGAGATGACAAGAAACAGACAAGTGCTAGTGGAACAAGAGATGACAAGAACCAGACAAGTGTCAGTGGAACAAGAGATGATAAGAACCAGTCAAGTGCTAGTGGAACAAGAGATGACAAGAACCAGACAAGTGCCAGTGGAACAAAAGATGACAAGAACCAGACAAGTGCTAGTGGAACAAAAGATGACAAGAACCAGACAAGTGCCAGTGGAACAAGAGATGACAAGAACCAGACAAGTGCCAGTGGAACAAGAGATGACAAGAACCAGACAAGTGTCAGTGGAACAAGAGATGACAAGAACCAGACAAGTGTCAGTGGAACAAGAGATGACAAGAACCAGACAAGTGTTAGTGGAACAAGAGATGACAAGAACCAGACAAGTGTCAGTGGAACAAGAGATGACAAGAACCAGACAAGTGTCAGTGGAACAAGAGATGACAAGAACCAGACAAGTGCTAGTGGAACAAGAGATGACAAGAACCAGACAAGTGTCAGTGGAACAAGAGATGACAAGAACCAGACAAGTGTCAGTGGAACAAGAGATGACAAGAACCAGACAAGTGTCAGTGGAACAAGAGATGACAAGAACCAGACAAGTGCTAGTGGAACAAGAGATGACAAGAACCAGACAAGTGCTAGTGGAACAAGAGATGACAAGAACCAGACAAGTGTCAGTGGAACAAGAGATGACAAGAACCAGACAAGTGCTAGTGGAACAAGAGATGACAAGAACCAGACAAGTGCTAGTGGAACAAGAGATGACAAGAACCAGACAAGTGTCAGTGGAACAAGAGATGACAAGAACCAGACAAGTGCTAGTGGAACAAGAACCAGACAAGTGCCAGTGGAACAAGAGATGACAAGAACCAGACAAGTGCCAGTGGAACAAGAGATGACAAGAACCAGACATGTGCCAGTCGAACAAGAGATGGTTTGGTTTTAAGGACCATGTTCATGTTCATTGCACACGGACAAACTCCATCAGTGCTCCCTGTCTTCTTACTTAGATCACACAAGCAGGATCTCAGCACAGTGCATGAACTCTGTAGCACCGGTGAGGATCCCAATGGGTGTGGAAATCACACATTCTATAAATACTTTTGTGGCGGGTAGGTTTTCCTAATTTTGCCAGGGCAGCGGCCGTATGGCCTACTCTCTACAATTTCCAACTGCTGAAAGATTTATTACATGCGCAACTTGCACATGGGACTTATTTTTTTTGCCCTTATCCAAGAAGGCTAAGCATCGGATTTCACTACTCATGAGATCAAGGGGGAGTATGGTATCATCAGGACCCATTGGTTCTGACAAAATTTCCATCAAATATATTCCCTGTAGTGGGAAGTGAACCCGCTACCTTCAGAATTAAAAGTGAACACCTACCTCTTAGCCACTCTAGCACTCGGAACAAGAGACGAGAAGAAGACAATGACAATGGATAGGACACACAATGAGGAAACCTGTTGATAGCATTACAAGGCAGTCCTTGTTCTGGAATCCACAGGAAAGAGAGGCAGAGGTAGACCAAAAAACACATGGAGAAGAGAACTGGAGACAGAAGTGAAAATGAGGAGGAAAACTTGGAAAGAACTTGAGCTGATGGCACGGGACTGGAGTTCTTGACATGTGTTTGTTGATGGCCTATACTCTTGAGGGAGGTCATGTACTGAACAAACCAAATCTCATGCTGTAATGTTAATGTGAGACATCATATTATGTAACAAAATGACAGCTAATTGTCTTTATTTTGACATTTGTTTCATATAAATTAGTTCATCCAAAACTAGACCACAAGGTCTTTTATATTCGGACATATGCCTTCATATAAGTGACAGACATTGTGTCTAAGTTGAACAAAACGAGGCGAAACTTGTATTTTTTTAACAAAATTATATAAATTTCTATGGCAAATTTCATGGGTCAAATTATGAAACTAATTATGACACTTCAATGGTCAAATTATGAAACTAATGATGACAGTTCATGGGTCAAACCACGGTGGTAAAGGAATGACTAAGTAAGTAAGTGGGATAGGTGTTTTAGAAATAACTTAAAAATATGAAGTAACTTTTCAATGCCCTGCATAATGATGGAAATTCATGAATAAGTACATGAACTGTTAACTAGTTTTAAATATGATATGAAAAAGATAAAAGAAGTTCAAATTGTAACATATTTTTTCAGGTGACATGAATGTTTTAATTCACAGCTCAAATTATGATACTTATACTGATGATAGTTCATGGGTCAAGCTATGATACTTATACTGATGAAAGTTTATAGGTCAAATTATGAAACTCATGATGACAGTTCATGGGTCAAATTATAAAACTAATGATGACACTTCATGGGTCAAAATTATGAAACTAATTGTGACACTTCATAGGTCAAATTATGAAACTAATTATGACACTTCAAAGGTCAAATTATGAAATTAATTATGACACTTCCTGGGTCAAATTATAAAACTAATGGTGACACTTCATGGGTCAAATTATGAAACTCAAATTATGACACTTCATTGGTCAAATTGTCAAAATATTAAAGAACCATGGCTCAGTTCAAGGACTTTATACTATTGAAAGTTCATGGCTCACTCCACTGATGACAGTCAATAGCTCCTTTTATGTAACTACATTCACAATTCTTTTGTCCTAGCATGACGCACTATGTTTTTCCCTTTTTATAAACCCATCCTTCACCACGTCTTAGTCCTCCTCAGCTTCGTATCACACACAATTAAGAATAATGAACAACAAAGTCCTGAAAAGAATATATAAATCACAACAAAAAAAGTATATGGTACATGAAATGAAAAACATTTTATATACCCTGATTATAACTCATCTGGGGTTGAAAGAGGTTTCCACTCCCATTAAGCAATATAATAATTATATCCACCCGTATGTTATCGGATGATGATTTGCTTGCTATTACTCTTCATTCCTCGTTGATTCTATCCTTCGTGTTATCTGCACTTTCATCAATATTTCTATACATTACATAACTAACCTATTGCAAGTTAACACATCATCATCATCATGGCCCCCTTCAGCTCGCCAAGGCCTTCAACAAACTTATACCAAGTCTTCTTGTCCCGTGCCGTCTGCTCAAGGTCTTTCCATGTCTTCTTCATCCCCTCCATGTTCGGTTCTCTTTTCCATATGTAAGTTAACAAATAGCATTACACTGTAAATAAGTAAGCTTTCGTAAAGTAACAAACAGCATTACATGTAAGTAAGCTAATGTAAGCAAGTCAATACAGGCATAATGTAATGTAAAAATGATTAGAAAAATAAATAAAGACTAGTGTAAAAAATGCAGTTCTGCCATTTAATTCAAAGTAGTTTTTCAATCAATCATCATCAAAATTAGCCACCTGATGTAAATGACCACGGTTTTTGTTTTTTTTTTTTACTTTCTGTCTTCGGTGGCAAATGTGATTTTAATGTGTCACAACTTTCTTTCTATCCCACCCTTTCAAACCAAAGATACATGTTTTTCAGGTTTCCTTCTTGCTTTCCCAACCACTTTTGTCATCATAGTTTTCCGCTCTATTGTGATAATGTTTTCCCTTCCTTCTGTAAAAAAATTCATAAATACTTTTCTAACTTTGCTAATAAAAATTTTGTTTTTAAATTTCTGGCCTCTTTCTAGTAAAACTTATTTGTGGATCTTTCCAGCTATCTTAGATGAACTCATTATGTTTTTTCACAACAATATTTTGTGGTATTTGAAAATTTCTTTGCTGTTTACGATTTGAATCTTTATAAGTTATATGAACACCATGCAAAATAGAAGAGTTTTATTAAATTAATTTTTTTCATATTAAAGCTACTGACAAATCTTTGTTGGCCAAATTTCTTAAATTAAATACTGTCATTACTTGAGCAATTTCATTTTTATATATATTGTAGATCTAAAAGTTTAATACATATTAAAAAATAATGTTTAGATGTATAACATGTTCAGAATGAATTATTTAAGCCACAGGTTAGTCACTGACAAATCACATCATGTGATGTATTCTCTCCAGAACGTTGTCTCCATTACAGCTGCTCTGAACGCATCACGATTCTGGGCAAGTCAACCTGCATCAGCCAAAGACAAGTTCAGACTCTCTGTGATGTCCTGGATCCACCGTCGCCTAGGTCGTCCCCTTCCCCTTTTTCCAGGGACCATGCCTTCCATCACTATTTTTTCCAGACTGTCATGTCTTTTTATATGACCGAAAAATTTCAGCTTCCTTACTGCAATGGTATTTAGGAGCCAATTTTCCTGTACGTTTAGTGAGTGCAGTACTTCTCTGTTGGTCTTTTTTTCTGTCCAGGGTATTCTCAACATCCTTCTGTAGCATTTCATTTTGATTGGTGTAATCTTTTTTGCAACTGTTTTATTGAGTGCACTGACAAATAAAAACTATACATGTTTTTTTTAAATAAATAATATCACAAAAAGTTCTGTACTATTAAACAGTGGAGGTAAACGATAACAGATAGTATAAGCCTTATCCATTCATTCGTCTATTGTTTACTACTTATGCAACATGGGGCCATCACTGCAGCTGACCTACTTGCAAGACATCTGCAATAAAGCCCATGCTCCCTGCAGAAGTGGTTTCTATAGCAACTTGTTTTACATGAGGTTGCCAGCTTCATCTTAGTCATCTTGTACGACATGCCAGTTAGTCCTATTATCAAGAGCGGTTTGTGCTCTTTCACGTGATCAATGGGTTTATAACATCTATGTTCTATCTGTTTTTTTCTTGAAGACTGAATAGCCAAGTTGGGGGTCTGAACATCAGTCTAAAGAAGACAGAGGTCATGACACTCGATGTGGGCAGTCCTGAGCCCATAACAATAAGGAACAAGAAGCTGGAACAGACAGACGCATTTACATACCTAGGATGCATGGTAACACCAGATGGTGGAACAAGCAAAGACATCGATCATAATAAAACAAGAACAGCCTTTGCTAGTCTAAACAACATCTGGAAGTCCTCTCAGTACAGCATAAACACAAAGCTAAGATTATATGAGAGCTGTGTACTTTCTGTGCTTCTCAATAGTGTGGAATGCTGGAGAGTAACAGAGAAGGAAATGTCGAAATTGTCCTCTTTCCACACAAACTGCCTAAGGAAAATTCTCCAAATCTTTTGGCCGAATACCATCATCAACCAAGAACTGCTTAAACGGAGCAACCAAGAGGACATGCACACCATCATAGCTGGCAGACGCTAGAGTTGGGTTGGCCATATCCACAGAAGAGACAAGAACAGCTATGCTATGAACCCCTGAAGGAAAGCAAAAGACCGACCAAAAACAACTTGGCGGAGAACTGTGGACGCCGAGTTGCAAAGAAGCTTCACTTTTGTGGTCTTGCAGACCACCATATAAGTGTGGCTTATATCCTAGGCAATGAGACAGCAAGCAGGATGTGGTCGCCCATAACTACATCTGTCCACGTCAACTATGGAACTTTCTTTGTCTTTCTATACTTTGTCTCATCAGAGACCCATATGAAGTACATGGATAAGTCTTATTAGGACAAAGAAATTGCTTATCAGAGTCCTGCTGGGAGGACAACATTAGACAATCTTTGAAGGACAGAGGACTAGAATGGAACCAGGCCAGAAAGAAGACAGCCGTTAGAATAGTATGGCAATCTCTCTTCCAAACCTCCATACCTCACGGTAGAAGAGGAACGACTAAGTAAGTAATAAACTGCTTATGTTATTGCTGTTGTCATGCTGGAAAGTCCCAGTTTTTGCATTCACAGCTTGTATCATTTTCATTAATTTGTTTAGGTGCTAGGAGTGTCAGTAGACTAGAGGCCACCATTTTGGTCAAGTGGCGTGGCACTGGGGAATGGGTGGGTTGATGTTAGGCCTATGTGTACATTTTCATTGGAAAAAAATATCTTTATTAGGTTTAGATTATGGGTCATCAGTCGATAAATTAGGCCATGTGTCTCCATGCGGTATGATTTAAATGCTGTGTTTTTGCACGTAACAGAAACTGTCGTGAGCATAATTATGAAATTAGAAATGAGAGGCATTATATATCCTAACTGTAACCCTATCAGAGGTTGAGCAGGATATTTTTCCTTCATTTAAGAAGAAGAATAAAACAAGCAGAAAAAAGTGTGAACGAGTTGCCATGTGATACAGTTGCACGTCCGTTTCATTAGCCCTTGGGAAAAATGATAGACCTTGTTCTATTGTCATCGCCTTCTACCATTTTTTATACATTTGGCTTAGATCTCACTTCTGTTTCTCAGTTTTTGCTTGTATGTCCCTGATGAAGGCACTGTGGTTGTGAAGCAGGAAATTTCTTAGTCCTAGTAAGGTCGGCGTCTGTGGCCTAATGGATATGAACGCAGTTTCATAATCCAGATATACCAGGTTCGAAACCTGCTGCTGGCGGTTTGGTAGCAGATCGCTTTGTGTGGATTTTTAACAATGGTATAAGCGTCGTACATTTAAGAAAGCAATGGCAAACTACTGAATGAAAAAATTGCCTAGAAAAATCACAAACAGCCAATAAAAGCTGGGGTTGATTGCCACGTCCTGTAAAGGATAAGCAACTAACTTTAGTAAGGCTTACATTACCTATTTTTATTTACCTCCATCGTTGATCATAGCTTTGCTACAGTCCTCCTTATTTTCTTATTATCTGTACAGTAAGGTCTCAGGTCCCGTTCCAGAGAGTGTTCGTATTTTGTACGTAAGTCAGATTTTTTACATCCAGTAAATATGCACAAGTGTATGTTAATAAAACATTAGCAAAAATAATATTTTAGAACACTTATCCTACTGAAAAATGCTTAAAGCTTATTAATAATGACTGCATAGTATAATAAAGTAAATTGTAAAATACAAAACATTCAAACTAAAAAATGGTAATATCTTGGTATCTCTACCCTGAGTAAGAAAACAGTGAACGAGAGCACGAGTTGACTTAAATAATAATACGTTCCAATGTCTTAGCATCAGTGGCGAACGGTGTATGACTGCTATTCACTCGCGTCAGAACTAGTTTGAATGGCTATCGCTGTAGTAGTCGAAATTAATTGAAATTTAATCAAAATTCAAAATTAATGGCCTCACGGGCTTGTTCGAATCGAGACCTTACTGTATCATCTTCTTCTTCTTCTTCCGTCCTTAGCCACCGACCGTCAAAGCAGTCAGTGGCCATTACGCCTAGTGGCGTCTTAGGGCAACAGCAGATAGGTTTTCTTTGCCATTGTTTCCCATCACACCTATTGGCGTCTTTAGGGCAACGGCAAATCAATCCATTTGCTGTTGTTTCCGTAATCGAAGTGACTGGCAAACGGGTGATCAGCCCGTTGGTATACTGTATCATACTATGTATGAATTACAAATAATATTTAGAAAAAAACTACATTACATTTTTATTATTTTAAACAATTTCAAATACTGTAAATATTTTATTTCTAATAATATGTTGACAGTAAACCCTTTCCTATCTAACAACAAGCACAAAGAACTAATTATTTTTCAAACAATTTGCACAATTGTCAAACCGTTGTTCTACAGGTCCGTATCAATGAATCCAAACACTTGAAAACCTAAATATTCTTAAAATCAAAAGCTTTTTTTGGCCCACTTTTGGGCAATGTTTTAACACATCTTGGCGACTTTCAAACACATTTTGGGTGACTCTTTGCTACTTTGTGCGAAATCTGGAAACTGAAAAAAAAATTTGATTACCGAAACATAGCTGTCCCCGAGCACTTCAGATTCAAGTATATGGACCCTAAAAACAATTTGTACATACAACAAACTTTTTCCTTCCACTACAATTTAACTCTTTAAGTCCCAATCGACTTTATAAAGGCTCAAGGGTTAGACGCGCTTGGCCCAATCGACTTTAAAAAGCCTTTAGTATATGTGCCTCTGTTTGAGACTGTTTCTAATTATAACTACCCACAAAGTCATTCCCGACTGCAAGTACATTCTTTTAAATACCGCACGTGTTTAAGAGTGAACGTATTTCTGTTTTGAGATATTTATTTTAGATTTTTAAAGCGATTTTATTAAGCGCATATCTTCCATTTTACCTTGAATAACTAATCATTTTTTTTAAGCGCATATCCTCCATTTTACCTTGAATAACTAATCATTTTTCAATGAAAGCTTTTATACTTGTAGCATAAGAGTAAAGTACATCCAATTACCTTCAGTTTCATATACAACAACAAAGTTATTTATGCATATGAACATTTTTAAAAATTATTTCCAAACAACAACAATAAAAACGCACTGGGGTGGCCATTTTTGCTTGGGCCAGACCCACTTTTTTGCTTGGGACTGAAAGAGTTAAAGGTAAAAGTAAAGGATCCCGTTACACACCTTCTGAGGCATATTGGGAATATGGTGTCAGGCCCATATTTTCTTGACCATCAGCACACTAGGGGTGATGTGGTCAGCATCACGCCGGCCGCCTTAACCTTTCGAGAGTTGCTCTGGTACCCAATTTATGATGCTAGGTCGACCCCGGAGCCGTTTGCAGTCTAAAAATATCCCACCTCAACTGGGGATCGAACCATGGACCACCGAGCTAGGAAGCCAGTGCACTAACCATGGCTCCAGCTACAATTTATGAATGTGACAAATCTTTATAACAGCATAAATGGGTTTTTTAACACACGTCTTTGTAACAACATGTAAACATTTCTTCCTAACAGTCTGTAAATATCACAGATATTTCTCTCTAACAGTACATAATTATGACAAATATTTCTAACAGTCTGTAAATATTCTTTCAAACTACACATTTTTCTAACAATCCATAAAATAAAATGTGAAAATATGCAAACAGCATTTTTACCCTAGCATTTATTGATTTATAAGTCCAATTTAAAAAAAATATATATATATTTTCATGTAACTTAACTGATTCCGTACGTAAGATCTATTAAAAGACGCAATGGCCGACCGCTGTGGCCGCAAGATCTTTTAAAAGACGCTGATTTATTTCGTTGTTTCTTTCTATTCTGATATTTTATACTGCACATAATTTATCTCGAACGGAAGTAAACACAAAACTGGGCAAATTTCAACAAGCTTCAATGTCTTTTATTTGCGTTTGAAGGGATTTTTTCACAATTATCTTCATCTTTAATCGTGTTTTGTCGTATCGCCATAATGGCCGAAAACACACAGGATATGTTACTAATATGTAAACAGTGAACAAACTGTGTGATCAACCATAACTTTCTTACTTTTTCTGTGTTTCTAAATGGATTACCTGCACAAAGAGAGCAGTGAAACTGTATTGTGATAACAATTTATGTTACAAGCCTTACGTAAGTCGAAAATTTTTGTTCAAAATTTCAAGTTATCTTTTTTCCGTGTACATATTATCTGTTATAACATAAACATAACATAAAATTAGCCAGAAAGGCATATGGATTTATATTGTTCATCCAATGTACTGAAACTGCCGTCCAGAAAGGAATTCTTGACAAAATGAGATCAACTTTAGTATGACTTTCCAGAAATGATTGTTCATCCTAAGGCAATGACAGCTTAAGATACACTAAATTAATATTTTCCTCTTACGATTGTCAGACTGTTAAAGTAAACTGCAATCACGATTGTCTATATATATGATTGTTAGGAGTTGCAATCAACTCTTATGAGATACAATACTCATTCATGACTGTCTTAGAGCAAGAACGATCTATAATACCACATGCTCAATCATAGTTTCTGATGAGTACAACGAATGTGTGCATAATAAAGAGGGCTGATGTAAAACTGTAAGCTGAATTAAAATAAGGGAGCCTCGCTGGTGTAATGGTTACCACACTGCGCTGGTGATCGGGTGATCCAGGTTCAACATTCTTAGCTAAGTTTGATGCATAATCCTACTGCCCGTTTTTAAAACATCACTTGTAAAAAAAATAGGTCCATTCTGTGGCCTGGGTAAAAACCGAAAAATTGTCTAAGACAGAAAGAGTTAAGGACAATCAATGACAGAATATGAATGACAATGAAAACTTTCATAAATCTCACATATGTGATAATACTCATACTTTTTCTTTGAAATGCGTATCAGGTACAGAGATTATTTTTTTTTAAAGAAAAAAAAAACAGAAATGCGAATATGTGAATTTTGGAGACAAAGAAAATTCTCCAGTATATCTTTTATGATATTAAAACCCTTGAATAAAAAAAATAACAGCAATGAAAATCATTTTTATATGCAAGGTATAACGACTGTGACATACTAAAAAAAAAAAGAAAGAAAGAAACTTGAAAACTCATGATATGCAGATCAAAAACAAAATAATTAAGGCAAATAATAGTGATTGCATCTTGAAATATTTATAGACAATACAGAGCAAAAAATGAGCTCACAATTATGTTACAGCAAAATTGGTATTAAATATTACAGAAGGGAGAGAAAAACAGAAACATTTTCCATCAAAATGGAACAAATGAAGAAACTGTAACCTAAAGAAATAACAAGACATTTCATTATCATCAAAATGAATTTGACACCAGCTGAATTTTCTCCTCTTTTTTATCTTCATAGCTACCCTTTACCCAATCTTCACTTTTCACAGACCCACTTTATTTAACCTTCAATCTTAACAGCTTTATTTGGTCTGATTTTTTTGTCTTCACAACTCTACTTTATCTTATTTTCAATCTTAACAGTTCTACATGGTTTAATCTTCACTCTTCACAGCTCAACTTTATCTAATTTTCATTCATTGCTTAATGTTCAATCTTCACATTCAAGCTTCACAGTAATACTATATCTGATCGTCAGTCTTCAAAGCTCTACTTTGTCATTCTTTGGTCTTCACAGCTCTAATCACTTCAGTCTTCACAGTAATACTATATCTAATCATCAGTCTTCACAGTAATACTATATCTGATCGTCAGTCTTCACAGTAATACTATATCTGATCATCAGTCTTCACAGTAATACTATATCTGATCGTCAGTCTTCACAGTAATACTATATCTAATCATCAGTCTTCACAGTAATACTATATCTGATCGTCAGTGTTCACAGTAATACTATATCTAATCATCAGTCTTCACAGTAATACTATATCTGATCGTCAGTCTTCACAGTAATACTATATCTAATCATCAGTCTTCACAGTAATACTATATCTAATCATCAGTCTTCACAGTAATACTATATCTGATCATCAGTCTTCACAGTAATACTATATCTGATCGTCAGTCTTCACAGTAATACTATATCTATCTAATCATCAGTCTTCACAGTAATACTATATCTGATCGTCGGTCTTCACAGTAATACTATATCTAATCATCAGTCTTCACAGTAATACTATATCTAATCATCAGTCTTCACAGTAATTACTATATCTAATCGCTAGTCTTCACAGTAATACTATATCTAATCGCTAGTCTGATGTAGGTCAAGATGGCGGCGTGGTAGGCCGCACTTTTGTGTTGTGTATTTCATGTCGTCGTTTTGGAGTCTGCATCAGTGGTAACAGCCCTTATTAAGGCTGTATGAGTTTGTAGTGTGTTTGGCTTTTTCTGGATTATGTTGCTAAGTATTTTAAAGATGAAAACATCAAGTTTGCCTATCATGTGAGTTTGCTGTTTGTGTTGATACAAGTAGCCAAGATGGCGGTTTTGTGATGTGTCGATTGGACAGTGTTTCAAAACATTACAGATTTATTGAGGGCTATTGTTACTGCTCCAGGTACATTTTTGTATGTACCTGCAAGGATACTTGGAGAGGAGTTGGGCACCGCCAAGCAAACCTCTTGCCCACTGAAATGCTATGATGGAAAGTCAACTCAGTAATTTTTTTTTTTTTTTTTGTACGCCCGCTAATACTCGAGGCGAAATCTCAGGTTATTACTAATGTCTAACCTGACATTGATTTTACGTGAGTATCCCTTTTTTCTTGTACAGAGACAGGTGTCCCTCGCCATTCAGGCAAATACTCTCCGATTTCGGAGGTACCCATTGCAGCTGGGTCGGCTCAGGAGCCGCCAATCCCTGGTCGACGACACTCCTTCAAATGTCCTCGCCAGGTCTCGAGTTAATCCAGTCCTATTCCCGGTCGACGAAAAATCCTCAAATGCCGTCGCCCGGGTTTGATCCTGAATCACCCGGTCGCCAGAGCGGTGTTGTAACCACTACGCTAGCGCGGCTCCCTAACTCAGTAATAATTTGCCGGATCGGCCGATGCCCGGATTAACAACGACCGCGCTCTCATTGCCCCTTGAGAGTGATAAGTCAGCGAATGGGGTAAAAACACCTGTTTTGAAACTTCCAAGAGAAAGTTTTGTTGTTGGAACTTGGAATGTATGCACGCTATATGCGTGTGGAAAAGTCAAAGAACTAACACATGAACTTGTTAGATACTCGTGGGACATCCTGGGCCTAGCAGAAGTCAGATGGACAGGATTAGGTGAATCAATAACGGATGATGGTCACAAAATTTGGTTTAGTGGAGATGAGTCTAAACATCAGCATGGAGTAGGTTTTATCGTACATAAAGATAGATTGAACTCTGTCATCAGCTGCACCCCAATAAATAGCAGGCTTATCACCATTCGTATTGCAGCACATCCAAAGAACATCTCCATCATACAGGTATATGCCCCCACTACTGACTATGAGGATGAGGCAATTGATACATTTTATGACAATCTGGATGAAGCAATTAAGAAAATTCCAAAGAAAGATCTTCTCATCGTGTTAGGTGATTGGAATGCTAAAATAGGGCCAGATGCATACGGTCACTGGGCTGGTACAGTGGGGAGATTTGGGACAGGTGAAACTAACGATCGAGGACTAAGGCTACTAGAATTTGCCAGCAACTATAAACTAACCATTGCAAATACACTATTTCCTCATAAGTTATCAAGAAGAACAACGTGGCATGCCCCAAAAACTGAGATACATGGCCAAATTGATTTTATTCTTGTATCCAAAAGATTCAAGTCCAGTATTAATAAAGCCAAGACTAGGACTTTCCTGGCGCCGACATTGGTAGTGATCACGACATGGTATTGATGACGCTCAAGCTTAAACTTAAAAAGAACTATAATCAAAACAGATGTTCTCAGTTAAGATTCAATTTAGACAAACTGAAAGATCCAGAAATCGCGGGAATCTTTGAGGCAACTGTTGGAGGAAAATTCGCAGCTCTCAACTTTTTGGAGGATGATATCAACTCAATCACAGAGAACATGAAAGACGTGCTCATTGAATCAGCAACAGAAAAACTTGGTAAAAGAAAGAAAATAAACAAACCATGGGTTACAGATGACATTCTGAAGTTATGTGATACACGGCGGGAAATGAAAAAGGTTAAGAAAGAGGTTCCTGAAGCAGCATGGCAATACAGTATGGTGAATAAAAATATTAGGAAGAAAATGAAACAGGCCAAAGAAAAATGGGTAGCTGATCAATGTGAGTCCATTAATACGGGGCTAATAAAAGGTAACAGCAAGGCAGCTTTTGACACATTAAGAAAACTATCAAAACCCCAACAGCCCAGGGTAACTGTCATAGAAGATAGCAATGGGGCTCTGCTCAATGAAAAAACAGCTGTAATGAGAAGATGGACAGAATATTGTAAAGAATTATATAACTGTAAACTTGACACTGACTTAGGCATATTAAACAACATTAAGTGCGAAAACAGGGAACTCGGAAATGCAGCAATATTACGGGAAGAAGTGGAAGAGGCTATATGTTCGATGAAAGGAGGGAAGTCACCGGGTGTGGATAATATCCCAGCAGAGCTCTTGAAATATGGAGGACCAGATATAGTAAAAATCATGACAACAATTTGCCAGAAGATATGGAGTACAAAAAAATGGCCAAAAGAATGGACGCAGTCATTAGTAATACCGCTTCCAAAGAAAGGAAATCTAAAAATGTGCAAGAACTACAGAACCATTAGCCTTATTAGTCATCCAAGTAAGGTGATGTTAAGGATACTTTTGAACAGAATAAAACAGAAATCAGAAGAAATCTTGTCAGAGGAACAGGCTGGCTTTAGACCAAAAAGAAGTACCTCAGAACAAATCTTCAATATTAGATTACTTATCGAAAAACATCTCCAACATCAACACGATTTATACCATAACTTCATCGATTTCACAAAAGCCTTCGATCGAGTCTGGCATGAAGGCTTATGGCAAGTAATGAGAAAATTCAATTTTGATACCAACATCATAGATATCATTGAAGCACTATACAAGGACGCAAGCAGTGCTGTTTTTGCAAGCAACGACATTGGAGAATTTTTCAAAACAACTGTAGGAGTTCGCCAGGGATGTATCCTGTCACCAGTGCTCTTTAATATATATCTAGAACATATTATGCAGGAGGCTCTCTACGATTATAAATCAACCATATCGATTGGAGGCCGACCTGTGCAACCTACGTTTTGCTGATGATATTGATCTGATAGCTGGATCAGAATCAGAACTTCAAGACCTTACCTCTAGACTGGAGAAAGTAACAAGAACGTATGGGATGGAAATTAATATAGAAAAAAGCAAGATATTGGTGAATAGCCATAAGAAACATGTTCCGACCAACATTACGTTAAATGGGCAAACGTTAGAAGAAGTTAACACCTTTAAATATCTCGGGTCCACTATATGCAGTGATGGAAGATCAATTAAAGAAATCAAGACAAGACTTGAGATGGCCTCAGCTGCCATGACAAGGTTGAATGTGATCTGGAAAAGTAACATCAGTTTTCCTGTGAAGATCAAATTATACAAATCACTTGTATTATCTATTCTCTTGTATGGGTGTGAGAGCTGGACACTCACTGCAGATACGGAGCGAAGGATTCAGGCTTTCGAGCATAAATGTTATAGAAGAATTTTGCGCATTTGCTATAAAGAGCACAAAACAAATGTCTATGTTAGAGAGAAGATAAACACCTATGCAGGCCACCAAGAACCACTTTTGTCAACAGTGAAACGTCGAAAGCTTGCCTGGTTTGGGCATGTAACTCGTCATGACTACCTTTCGAAAACGATCCTTCAGGGAACAGTCGAAGGTAAACGGAGAAGAGGAAGGCAGAGAAAATCCTGGGCTGATAACATCAAAGAATGGGCAGGACACGGTTTTTCCACACTTGTACGCATTGCTGAGGATAGAGAGCAGTGGAGGACCCTGTCTGCTGATGCTTCCACCATGGCACCCCTACGACCCATGACCGGTTACGGGCTGAGATGATGATGAATCGCTAGTCTTCACTGTAATACTATATCTAATCATCAGTCTTCACAGTAATACTATATCTGATCGTCAGTCTTCACAGTAATACTATATCTAATCATCAGTCTTCACAGTAATACTATATCTAATCATCAGTCTTCACAGTAATACTATATCTAATCGCTAGTCTTCACAGTAATACTATATCTAATCATCAGTCTTCACAGTAATACTATATCTAATCATCAGTCTTCACAGTAATACTATATCTGATCATCAGTCTTCACAGTAATACTATATCTGATCGTCAGTCTTCACAGTAATACTATATCTAATCATCAGTCTTCACAGTAATACTATATCTGATCGTCAGTCTTCACAGTAATACTATATCTGATCATCAGTGTGGTGAAGTGGGATGTTATAAATATTTATAGGGGACTTAGTGTACTGACTGAGATCAGTTGTGAAGGTATCTATATCTATTAAGAGTAGTGTATTATAGATAACCTTACTTGCTACCACATATCTATATATCTCAGTCAGAATTATTCTGGAATAGTGTGATGACTACGTTAGGTGTCTAGGGTATGTGTATGATGAAGTGTAAGTCACAACAACAGACAGATAAACAATTTAATTTAATCCACTACTCTTGACAACCCTGTGACACTCACATACATATAACACTCTATGAGAATATCTTAAGGAGTCACTGATAACTTTTCAAATAACAATATGTATTCATGGTTATCATAAAGGTATATGTGTCCTGATTCAAATACAAAGGAACCAAGAATCACAATCAATTTTAATTACAAGTATATGTACAGACTTTATCAATATGAATATTGTAGTGACATATATTATTAAAATATCCTATGTGTGTCAGTTGTGTAGTGGTAATATGAGGTAATACTGGTTTTGTTTTGTTCAAGCTCTGTTGGTATTTGTCATCATGACTTCAATAGTTTGTCTTTTGGGACTAGTATTGGAGATGTTCTCAGTTCCTGATATTAAGACAATTAAATTCCCCTCTGAATGTTATTTTTACAAAGTTATTTCAAGATGAGGGGACATAATGTTGAGCTCAGCTGGCCAAATCAGCTTATCTTGCGTGATGGCGGCAGGAAAGGACTCCTCTGCTCGAATTCTCCCCTGGGCTCTGGAGACACCTCACTGATAGCTAAAAAGACCAAGGAGTATGCTGTCCGACTCTGGATTCAGCAAAGCTCTGACCAGGTGCTGCTCAGTACCATCAAGACCACGGTCCCACAATTTCATGGAAATAAACACAGATACGTTGATTAGCAATGAATTCTGGCACAATTACTGGCACAAATTCCCATCTGCTTATGTTCCAGGCTTTTATTTAACACAAATATGAGCTGGCTTCAACGCACTGTTGCTTTATCAAGATTATTTGCACTAGTGGTCTCGAACTAACGCTCCTAAGTGAGTATATCAGCGAGTCTAGCCAATGAGGCCACGTTTCGACAAGTGTTTGAAAAAATGTTACCTTTTCACGTCTCCCCTAACAACGAAAGATAGTATTTATAGCCCGACCAATCGTGGTTAGTCTTTCATTTGTTGCGCTCCAATCAATTTGGAGTTTACATGGTAGGCTAATTCTGTAACGTAAGATTTTTTTTTCAAACACGTTATAAAAAAAAATTTTTATGAGCAGAAATGATTCCATGCTGTCAGGCATCCCCACTATTTTATTTTGGGTATAATTTATTAATTCCTGGACTATTTTCGTAACGTTTTACATATTCTTTGTCAGCAAGCCCTAAGGAACCCAAATATCCAAATTTAAAAGAGCTACGTGGCTGCGTTCAAAATATGTATTTTCTACCTCCTGTTTCGAAGATGTGCTGTCTGGGTACTGTTATGTTTTCAACCGTAAACCCATCTATTGTTATCTTTCCTAATAAGCGTTTTTTATGATTTTAAAACCCAACTCTGGGAAGGGTAGTGAATTTATCACTGTCCGTCCGAAAAAGTTAGTGCTTGTAGTCTTACACGCGTGATAGTAGTAATTGTGTATCGCGCGACGCGTGTTGCATGCGTTCCTGATTTTCAGCCCTCCCTCTCTCTTTATCCTTTAGTCCATCTGTTCGTTCGTTTTGGTAACGCAGTATAATTAATGTTAGGATTAATTTAGGTCATTATGCAGGGTGCCTCTCAATGTTTTTCCAAGAAATACAGCACACGTTTCATTGAAGAAAGCGGGTATAATACAGTAAGCTTTTACTATCAACGTGAAAGCGTTACAATTTGCAGACGAAGCAGAAAACAAGGGGGATTTCGAGTACTGTCATTGTGACAGCACTGTTCTTTACCATTCTTCTTCCTTTATTTATTATATGTATTTATTAGGCTTTATATTTACTTGATAATTTATATATGTGGATTAGAATATTCCACGACATCTCCCCTCTTAAAACAGACATTATATGTCAGTCCTTTATTCTATATACACATAGAGAAATTTATTATTATTTCTGGGGTTTACGGTGATTCTCATCACACGGATGGCGGCTTAAAAAATCCGCTCCCAAATTGGTTTTTCCAGATATATACTCAGTGCTAAAATTATATGGAGCCAAAAGTAAAGACCATCGGAGTAACCTGGAGTTCTCATGCCTAGCCTGTGCTAGAAACGATAAAGGTTGGTGGTCTGTTTGCAACTTAAATGCCTTCCCATATAGATAAATATTGAATTTCTTTATTGCCCATATTACTGCAAGACATGCTTTTTCGCTAGTTGAGTAGTTGATTTCAGCTTTATTCAACTTTCTGCTAGCATATGCCACTGGGCTTAATTCCCCATCCAATGCATCTGATTTCTGTAGTAGAGTTGCACCTAACCCAATATTACTTGCATCCGTCCTTACTATGAATTCTTGACTTAAGTCAGGTAATTTTAAAATGGGTTTACTTGTGAGCTTTTCCTTCAATTCTTGGTAAGTCATTTCACATTGTGGTGTCCATGTAATGCGATCTGGATGTCCTTTACGTGTCAATTCAGTTAACGGTGCACATATGGAATTAAAGTTTTTGATATACTTCTGGTAGAAACCATATAATGAGACAAAGGATCTCACGTCCTTCTTGGTTTGTGGTCTCGGGGCTTTCTGTAGTTTCTCTAAATTCTTTGGGTCAGGGGTCATGTTTCCCTGATAAACTGTGTGTCCCAAAAATTCCAATTCTTTACATCCAACGCAACATTTGGTGGGTCGGGCTGTTAAATTTGCCTCCCTAAGTCGATCAAACAGCATGTTCAGAGAGTCAATGTGTTCCTCAAATGTTTCTGTTGCTATAAGGATATCATCCATAAAATTTGTTATACAGGGATTATTCAGAGGATCCAATAATTTTCTCATCATTCTAGAGAAGACACTAGGCGCATTCTTCAATCCAAATGGCAATCTATTAAACTCATAGTGTCCTTCTGAGGTACTAAAAGCTAGGTATGGTCTAACCTCAGGCTTTACTGGAATCTGATAATATCCTTTACTCAGATCCACTTTGGAGAAATATTTAGCTTTATTTAGTCTGGCAAACAGCTGATTTGTATCCGGCAATGGATCCACCTGTCCTTCTGTAATAGCATTCAGTCTCCTGTAATCTATACAGAGTCTATGTTCTCCAGAGGGCTTCCTTAAGAGTACAACACCGGAACTATACGAAGACTCACTGTGCGAAATAATTCCTTCCTTCAACAGATAGTCTATCTCTTCCTTCAAAGCTTTCTCCTTAGCAAACGGAATCGAATATGGTTTCATACAGACAGGTGTGGAGTCTATTTGTTTCATATCATATTCCAATAGGTTTGTATGCCCTGGTCGGTCTGTTAACACCTCTGCATGATTATTTAGAACCTGTTGCACTCTCTCTTTCTGAGTTTTCGTTAAATGTGTACTGATTTTCACCGTGCTGCTGTCTCACAGGGGTGTAATGGATATTCAAATGATGAAAGTGGTTCCTTTTTCATCTCCATGGCGATGGACAAGGTCAACAAGTGTGTCTCTTCCTGATGTTCTCTTTCCAAATATTTCTTCAGGAGATTCACATGATAGATTTTTTCTTTCCCCTTCTTATCTATCTTATAATTTGTTCTAGACACCTTCTCTAGAACTGTATATGGACCCTGCCATCCAATTTGTAACTTATTCTGACTCCCAGGCAAAAGAAGCAGTACTTTCTCTCCCACAGCCAAATTTCTGTCCTTCGCCTTCCTGTTATAATAGGCAGCATGTTTCTTCCTGGCTTGTTTCAAATTTTCATTGGCAAGTTTCCAGCCAGTTTTTAACCGAGTGGTCAGCTCATTCACATATTGGTATGAAGATGTAATGTTTTCCTCTGCCTTTTCATCAGTCCACGTTCTTAACATAGCTTCGAGTGGACCTTTTATTGTGTGGACCTATTTGTCCATGCACCGGTATGGTCTCTTCCACTCGAAGCTTTATAGTGATGATTTTTCCTCCCAGAATTATCATTCACAAAACGACCGCTACCAATTTTTCTTTTGGGGCTGTCTCCCCACTTAAAATTCTTGATGGGAGATTTCCTCTCTACATCCTCTTCCTCCAGTTTGTTTAAGTCCGATTGAGGGATTGTCGGCTTATCCTGGGGTAAGACATCTTTTTGCACTCTCCGCATAGTGGCCATTGTAAAACAGTTAAGTGAAGCTTGTCCGTGAAAAGGGGCTTCCCATTCCATTTGGTCCACTTTTTCAAATTTATATTTCTTTTTATTATCAGGCCTAATTTTGCCCCGTGGCGTGTCCAGGTCCTGATCCATGTTCCCACTTGTGGGTGTTCCCTCATGTGCTATGCTACACCTTTCTACAAAATTCTCAATGTCCCATCTTGCTTTGGGCCAATAATAATTGTGAGCCACCCTTTGAATGATGGTACCTATTTTCTCATGGTCCCCATCTGGTTTCACATGTAGGCTCCTTATTAATTCTGTCCTGTATCTTTTAGGAAGTACCAGTTGTCCCTGACCTTTGGATCTAGCTCCAGTCTTCCTATACATCAACTTGTTTTTCATGTAAAAATCTCCCTTGCCTGGAGTTGTATGACAAGTTGACAATTTCCTGAAACAAGGCTTGAGTGTTTTATCCCCAGCCTGTGCCTTCCTCATCTCTTCTGGAGTGGTATCCAACATAATATCCTCCTCCTGTCTTGAGGTCGACCTGACCTGAAGGGTTGCCATATACACAGGTTTCCTTCTGCAACGGTCAGTGTCATGATTGTCCATCTGACAATTCTTACACCACCTTTTTCCTTGGTTGAAAGATTTTCTTTCATCATATTTCCTTTCATCGAATTGTGGGAATTTATTTTTATTTTCATACCGTGGCCTATCAAATTGGTGCTTACCTTTGTGTTGATCCCTAGGATCAAATTTATTAAAGTTTTGTGGTGCCCTAAAGTTATCCACTTGTTTCTTTTTATTACCTGTTACCTCTGCTTGAGCTGCTTGATACCTTTCAGCAACATTTAGCAACTCACCCAGCCTCTCTGCACCTTGTTCCATGAGAAACTTTCTCAGGTCTGGAGCCATGGACTCTCTTAATTGCTCTATAAGGACCATTTCCTTAAGATCTTGGGTTTTCCCCAGAGAAGTCCATTTCTCCAAGTATGTCTCTATTCGTGCAGAGAACTGGTGATAGGTTTCACCTGACAGTAGTTTAGCATTCCTAAATTTTTTCCTATAAAATTCTGCATTCTTTTTTCATACCTTAACAAAAGAGCCTGCTTTAGCATGTCATAATTTTCCTGATCACCTCTGCTCATTTTTGCAAAAACTTCATAAGCTGCCCCACGAAGTCCCTGAGATAACTTTAAGCTCCACCTTTCTCTCTCTAACCCATACGTGGTAGCTAATAGTTCATACCTATTTAGGTAGCTCTCAATATCATCGTCTTTCTCAACAAAATGATCTAAATGAAAATTCATAGCTGAGGTTGAGGCTCCTTGAGTAACCGTAGCATCAGAGGCAAAGGGACTGGCACCATTTTCAGGAGCATGGCCTTGAAACTCAAACTCCCTTAGTCGTAACTCATGTTCCCTTTGTAATCTCTTCTCCTCCTTTTCTGCTTCCCTTTCTGCAGCTAATTTCTTCTCTTCCCTTTCTGCAGCTAATTTCTTCTCTTCCCTTTCTGCAGCTAATCTTTTGTCTTCTCTTTCTGCTTCCAATTTCTTAGCCTCTTTGTCAGCCTCAATCTGCAACCTCTTAGTCTCAGCCTCAGCTTGCAACCTCTTAGTCTCAGCCTCTAACTTTCTTTCGGCCTCTTTTTCTAATCTTCTTTCTTCGCGTTCAATAAATTTGTCACATTCCTTGGTGACATAGGCAACCATAACTTGCCCATCTAATCCTAACTCTTTTGCAGTCTGTACAGCAGCAGATCGAAACTTGGCCAGGTCCGCCATTGTCTATCAGGTAAATTTCTACAATGTCTAACCAACAATTCAAATTCTAAATATAAATAATGGACAACACAGGCACCGTGAGCTCAACCTTAGTTAATTCCACCCAAGGATACCTTTTAATTCTTATATTCCCTGAAGTGAATTACCCCCAATATTTTTAATAGGGAAAGATTCAAAATCCCAAGAGCGAGACCCCAATATATGTGGTGAAGTGGGATGTTATAAATATTTATAGGGGACTTAGTGTACTGACTGAGATCAGCTGTGAAGGTATATATATCTAATAAGAGTAGTGTATTATATATAACCTTACTTGCTACCACATATCTATATATCTCAGTCAGAATTATTCTGGAATAGTGTGATGACTACGTTATGTGTCTAGGGTATGTGTATGATGAAGTGTAAGTCACAACAACAGACAGATAAACAATTTAATTTAATCCACTACTCTTGACAACACTGTGACACTCACATACATATAACACTCTATGAGAATATCTTAAAGAAGTCACTCGTAACTTTTTCAAATAACAATATGTATTCATTACTGGCATGAATGAATATGTGTCCTGATTCAACTACAAGGGAACCAGG
Organism: Oreohelix idahoensis; assembly: GCA_024509875.1. NCBI lineage: Eukaryota > Metazoa > Mollusca > Gastropoda > Stylommatophora > Oreohelicidae > Oreohelix > Oreohelix idahoensis. The sequence goes on from JAMPIV010015354.1 coordinate 29,718, forward strand.
AATCACAATCAATTTAAATTACAAGTTATGTACAGAATGTATTTAATATGAATATTGTAGTGACATATATTATTACAAATATTCTATGTGTGTCAGTTGTGTAGTAGTAAAATGAGGTAATACTGGTTTTGTTTTGTTCAAGCTCTGTTGGTATTTGTCATCATGACTTCAATAGTTTGTCTTTTGGGACTAGTATTGGAGATGTTCTCAGTTCCTGATATTAAGACAATTAAATTCCCCTCTGAATGTTATTTTTATAAGGTCATTTCAAGATGAGGGGACATAATGTTGAGCTCAGCTGGCCAAGTTAGCTTATCTGGCGTGATGGCGGCAGGAAAGGACTCCTCTGCTCGAATTCTCCTCTGGGCTCTGGAGACACCTCACTGATAGCTAAAAGGACCAAGGAGTATGCTGTCCGACACTGGATTCAGCAAAGCTCTGACCAGGTGCTGCTCAGTACCATCAAGACCACTGTCCCTGAAATCAAGAAGGATGTACCTTCTACTTCATAACTAACTTATACTCTCTTTTACACTGATCACAATACACCACAAACATTTAGTTCAGAGCATTCGGCCAACTCAGCTTTCCTTCCTGGGTCCATAGTATAGCTGTTCTTGTAATGGTATCAGGGTCCCTTCTGAGGACGTGGCCTACCCAACTCCAGCGTTTGCCAGCTATGATGGTGTGCATGTCCTCCTGGTTACTCCGAATAAGTAATTCTTTGTTGCTGATGGTATTCGGTCAAAAGATTCGGAGAATTTTCCTTAGGCAGATTTTGTGGAAGGAGAACAGTTTCGACATTTCCTTCTCTGTTACTCTCCAGCATTCCGCACCATAGAGAAGCACAGAAAGTACACAGCTCTCATGATCATGTATTAGTTGATTCATTTCCAGTTCTGCTTTCCCATTGCCCCAAGTTCTACACTCTCTGCTAAGGCTAATGATGATTTGCTAGTAGTTAATCCAGTTCTTATCTGACTTACTCCACTCTTCCCCTTTGAATATATTTTCAACTGTTGTCACCTGCTTGATCGATGTCTCTGCCTGTGCCATCCATGACATTCCCTTCTTTATTCTTGCTCCCTTAATGTCAGCCATGTTTCCATGCAGGGGGTGCTGTTAGTCTGTGATTACTCGCATATAAGCCTATATTTGGGCCATCGCATATCCGGATCTAATCGACAGCACTCCAAGCATGTACCTCATTGTCACAGTGGGGGTATCTCGCGTACATCCTTTTATTTTGAATGCGTTCTAGTCGTTCACATTGTGTTACTGACAGTGTGAGTATTCCCAACACGTACTCAAATACCGATATGACTAGCTGTTGATAAAGAAGAAATAGTAATCTCTGCTCCAGATGCGCTGCAGCCATTATTGTTAAAGCTGCCAGACCTCTCCTGCATTTCTGTATGATGTGATCAACATGGTACTTATACGATAGCCCGCAATCGAATGTAACTCCAAGGTATTTCAGTTTTTCTTGTCTTTCAATTTTCTGTCCTTTGAGAGTAATATCTGGAAGGTCTGTTTTTACAATGCAGTTGTTTAAAGAGCGCCACATCACACAGGCCTTGTTGGGATGGACTTAAGAGCCAGTTTCCTCGCACCATTGAAACCACCTATAGTGTCCTATGAATGCTGTTAACTATTTCATGTCGGTCAGAGCCAGTTCTGTAAATAGTATGTCATTAGTAAGGTCAGTGTTCGTCCCAACCCAGTTGGCTGAATTGTGGCTACTTTTGCTGTATAGATATTAAACAGCACCTGTGAAAAGGGAAGAACCCTGGGGTCGTCCCGGACAAATGCACATTGGGTCTGATGTCCATGTTCCCAAGCGAAATGCCACTGATCTCTCATTTAAGGCAGCCGCTATCCATCTTGTTAGCCAAGTGTTAACACCGCAAGCCATTATACAGTTCATTAATGTTTCAAAGTCCCCACTGTTATAAGCATCCTCTTGGTCTATTGCTACAGCAACTATTTCTCGTTTACCCTGGAACCCCTCATAAGCAAAAGTTCCAGCCTTACCCCATGTTATTTTCATGGGCCTATAGCTTCAGAGAGTATCAGGTAGGGTATGTGCATTTTCGAGGTGATTCATTATTTTCCGCGCTACTATCGTTTCTAGCAGTTTACCGTAGACATTCTCCTTTGTGATAATTCTATAGCTGCTGAGAAATGTGAGGTCTTTACAGGTTTAGGAAGTGGCCGTAGGTAACTATGTAGCCAGTCTTCCGTCACCTCAGCTTTCAGTATGCTGGTGTTGAAATCACTCACCTCATTTTTAATGCCCATATCATCGAGCTGTTTTATGTGGTGATACTGTACACCTTCAGGACCTCGGGCATTGTTACCACTGGTTTCTAAAGTGATCGCAACGTCTTCTTCCGTTATAAGGTCGAAATTTATGTCGCCTCTTCTGTCACTTGCCAGGATAAGGTCTTTATTATTTCTTGGCGGACAGCTTTATCACCTTTATCTGCCTGAGTAATAAAATGCTCGGGTAGTGCATGTCACTTTTCGGCACCAATTTTCATGCTTATCCCTGTCAAAGTGAGAATATTAGTAATTGTTGGCTTGTACATTTCCTACTCATTCTGCAGTGAAAGGACCCGAATTTCTGTAGTGTTTTGTCAGTACCCACCTGTGTCACAAAGGTCTCCCACACTGTGTCTTTGGCTTCTCTTGCCAAGCCCTTGAAGTTATTGATGGCTCTTTGTTTTTTTCTGCTTAAAATCTTCGAACTCTTTACCACTCATTGTCCTTCTGTTTCAGGCTATTCACCATGACTTTGTTGCTTTTTCTTTTTCCAGCCATTTTGTCGCACCTGTCTCATTCCTCCAGGGTGGTTGTGTAAAAGGTGTGCGAGTTGTCATTTGTTTCGCAATTAGACGCAATATATGCACAGGGCTACTAGTGTCATGTCGGGCTGTATGATACTGGACAGTCTGTTTTGGTGACCTGTGTCTGGTGGTCTTTCCCTTCACAATGAGTCCTACACAAGGTAAGTGATCACTTTCTTGAGCTTACAATACATCCCAGCGTGCAAAGGTGGCGGCAGCACTAAAAATCAATGCCAGATCTATGACACTGTCAGTATCTCCTGGTCTAGATGCCAGTCTTGTTGGACGTCCGTCATTAAAAATGGATAGGTTTGATCTGAGTAAAGCCTGTCTTTTTTTCCGTGAAGTTCCCCCACTCCATAGATCTAGCATTAAAATCACCGGCAATTAAGCACATATTGTTATGTTCTTCGGACAATTTTGTCAGGAACTCCCAGCTACCCTCTTTCGGAAGGCGATCCACATGGACATATAAAGTGAAGACTAGCCATTCTTGACCGCTTGTATGCAGTACAATCCCCTGCAATTATGCATTCCCATTAGAATGGAAACTTGTATCTAGCCGTGCATGAGGTAGTTCATTTTTCACGAACATCGCTTGCCCTCGTCTGCCAGGCCAACATGGATTTGTGTAACATCTGTTACCTGGGCAGTTGACAACAGTATACGCTTTTAAATTGGTCTCCAGGGAGCCCCGCTGGTGTAATGGCTTCGGCGTTGTACTGGCGACCAGGTGTTCATGGTTCAAACCCGGGCGGCAGCGTTTGAAGAAATGTTTACGGCCGGAAATTTGACTGAATAGCCTGAACGGCTCCTGTGATAAACCCTCTGTGGATGGGAAGGAGCGAAGCTCCTGACCGGGTTGAAAGGAAAGTCCTCAGGTTCCCCAGCCTCGCAATGACATGTCATTGGGCCGAAGGGCTGAAAGCCCAAGTGCCGCTGGTTAAGAAAAAAAAAAAAAAAAAATTGGTCTCCAGAATAATTAGTATACAAAAAATCATATTTGATAATTTGAATACTGGCTACATGGTGGTAGGCACTTGGACAGTTCCAGTACTCTATCCGTATGTACATGTATTTCATAGAGAATCTGTCCGCTTTCTTTCTTGTTTTTTCTCTATCAGCTCTTCTTTTTTTCTCTCTCCTTTTCTCTCCCCACCTCTCCTTTTACACTTCACGTTTCTTCGTTACATCAGCCAAAGGCATCGGCAACAGCACGATCCACGTAGCTCCCGCGATAATTCTTGTTTGCTGCATAATTCATCTCTGATTACGGAAACAACAATTAGTTTTTGTTGTACCAATAAACGCCGCTCGGCGTAACGGAACAACAAATAATTTCTTGTTGCCCTAAGACGCCACTAGGCGTATTGTACACAGACTGCTTTGTCGGTCAGCGGCTAAGGATGGAAGAAGAAGAAGAAGCATAATTCATATTGTATTTGCAAGAAATGGTGGAGATATCCGGTCACCCTGGTAGAGCCACCATACCAGGGAAGAGGCAAGAGATGTTCCTCAGGAAGTCCATCTGCCTGGCGCCGCCACGCTCGCATCCCAGACGGGCAATGTTCAAGGCTACTTTCCCAGTAGCCATACAGTCTCTCGGCACATTGGATCATCTTAGACTTGAGGTCATTAACTAATGACTATGACTGCATCTGCCTTGACCTCAGTTTTACCATGCTTATTACAGTGTGAAAACATTTGTTGACAACGCCATTATTGTTAAAATATGTGTAGAAATTTCACGTCATCTTTTTGTGAACAGAATTTGCCAAGATGGCTGACAATGTCGTTAGATGAACTTTTAAAACAATCATGCCCTCATTCAGGCACGTATTTATACTGGTTTGGACCAAGTCAATCACAATGGAAAAACGTAGCAAAGGAGGCTAAAAAGCTCGTGTCACAAAATGGGTTAGACATCTTGAACCGGAAAAACAACAAAAAAATTAATTAATTTTACAAATGTTAAAATGTAAAACACAAAACGGTAAGCTTGATATTTTTATGATATCAAAAGCAGACAGTGAGGTGGCTTTTATAAAAGGTAAAATAAAACAAGTGCCAGGAAAAGAACCGTGTGAGTTGCAAATCCTGGAGACACAACTCCGATTTCTACAAAATGGCTACTAATGCGTGATACGTAACCGAAGTTGGTTTTCCGCGTGGGTGCTCTTTTTTTCATCTGAAATTACGATTCGTGATACAGCGTTACGATTACAAGGTTAGCCTAGCTGACGTTGATTTGCGCATGCGTTTATTTTTAATCTGCAATTACAATTCGCGATACAATCATGACACCAACATTTCTTTCACAGAATTCAAAAGCCATACTCTTTCATAATGTGGCATTAAAGTAAGTGTTATATTTTTTTAAAAGTCCATAGATTTAAAAAGGTGGGTACAAAAATAAAGTCAAATGGAAGATGCGACTCATAAATAAACAGATCGCTGTGCGGCAAACATCATTTCTGAAAATCAAACATTGTATGCAACATATTTTTTTGGGTCAAAGGAAGCAAGAAAGAGTTTTCGTGTTGTATGTCGAATGTTCTGTGGAAGTGAATCATGGGCAATTAGTGAGCCAATGGAAAGATCCTCACAGCGACATTAGAGTAGTTGTATGGATGATTAGTAAGAATACAATGGGCAATTTAAACATTAATGAAGATGTCATGAATGAGAGACTGCTAACTAACTGTATGAGAGAAGTACATGTGGTTATATGGGAGTGACCACAGAAGACGTCCCAGATATTCACTATCTTTCTACTCGTATATTTTTTATACTCATTACTTTTGTCTGTATCCATCCTCTATATCAGGGGTCTGCAACCAGTCGATACCGATCTACCGGTAGATTCCAGTGGATGATTTGGTAGATCTTTAGGCGACTGTGTGGGTGGGGGAGATAAAACGAAAGAATTTTAAAACTAGGTAACTTTCGGAATAGACCTCTCTCGCTGGCACTTAAAATCGCGGTGTCCATGGAATCAGAGTTATTTTTTCCGTATTCCCAATGAAAACTCTTGTGTTGGCTACTAAAATATATTCATGAACTGCATCAGATAGGAACGCAATCTTTTCATTGTAAGAATCATCATCCCCCCTCCCGCTTAAAATCACACACACACACACATATGTGTGTGAGGGCTCAGTATTACTAAAGCAGATTGTAAAAGCGCATGGGTAGCCCACTCCTGCTCTATATTGTGATCTTATGTTGAGATGTTTTTCTCATTTGTATTTTTTTCCCATTCAAATTAGACCAAACGACCAAAAGAAATATCTAAATTTGTTGTTACGCACAGATTTTTCTGAGTCAATATATATTTACCTGTCTTGTTTGTACACTTTAATTTTTTTTAATCAAAGGTACATAACTGTTGGTTATCTGAGGTTACATTTTTACAATGGTTGTTACCCGCTCTTGTGTCTTAACCTGGTGGTCTATTATTAGATCTAGGTCTGGTTGTTATCCTTATAAGGCTCGTATAGGTCAGCTTTTCTTGGAATGTTTGCAACCAGAGTTGATGTTTATTCCCTGACCATATAAGGCTCGATTTGGTCAGTATCTTTGCTTGGTATGTGTCCAACATCGGCCCGTTTGAGTTTAGCTCAGGGGTCAAGCGCTACTGCGCATGTGTCAAGTTTAAGGTTGTTGGAGAAAGACTTCCGTTCCAGGAGTCTAGCAGGGTTTTTTGATCAGAGTGAGACGCGTTTCAGCGTCCGTGATCATTTTTGTCGGGGGAAATGGAAGTCCTCTTGTGTTGTTAGTTTATCTACAGATGATTTTCCCCATGTGATTCTAAACGCCTGGAGGCGTGTGAGTTGTGGTGTTTATTTCTGAAGAAAGGTAATTGCACTTCATGTGATTATTATTTGTCGCCAGCTTTTATGATTGACATTTTGTAGTCTGCTTGCTAACTTTCCTACTGGGCGGGAAAGAGTCTACTGTCATGAGAAGTTTCAGCTCACGAATCACCATGTCTTTTTATGCATCGGGTTGGTGCATGCCCCAAGGGCTATCTGTTTGTTGAACTCTGTTGCTTCGGCGGTATCACGTCGGTCAAGGTTTGACACCTTTGCTACTAAAGGAACTTAGAGGACATTGCCTGATGGACTCCAGAAGATATGTCTGTCTTGCTGGGGGTCAGAAAGGGAGAGTTGATTTAATCTCCTACATCTAGATATCTTGGCTGTAGCTAGAAAAGGATGATGGTTTCAGCACCTGAATATATCTACAGTCGTCTATGATGCATTGATGCCAATTATATTATTCACCATTGCTATGATGTATGTCGTCAAGTATCGTACTGACTATTTATATGATGATGAACGTACCTTGTCTTGTATCGTCAATAAATCAATGAAACGCCAGCCGTTGTCCACAATTACTGACTTCTACATGTGGTTGTGTGGATAGACTGTGGCCTGACAGAACCTATACACGCATTCGCATCCATCCATTGATGATTACTTATCCACATATCACATCAACCACCCCTCCACTCTTGAAGCAATCTATAGATATCAAGGGTATACATACTTGAGAGTGAGTTTTGTGTGACACCCCTGTCAGCACCTCTATGCCTGGTGACCTATAACAGTCAAAACATTGTCTCCAGGTCAACTTGACACTCACTCACGTACGCAGCACTTACACCTTCGATACCTGAACAAGACCTGTGTTATTTATGGTGGCCTACATTGATACGACGCAACATCCTGTGTGAGTCTACACATCTACGATGGCTCAGACAAGAACCCCCGTCCTAACATTATATGACGGCTATTATGGTTTCTTCAGCACCCCCCCCCCCCAAATAAACAGCAGTTAACATTTACCTACAATAACATTTATGGTTACCATTTTCCTGCGTTAACAGTGCTTTAACATTTGTGTTATTATAGATAGCATGTAGTTTGTAGAAATGTATGTGCAGACACAGAAAATAACAAAAATCCTTCTCAGAGATGTCTTAAGCTGGTTAACGAGAAGTCCTTGGGATTGGAACCTCGTGTAAAACATAGTTACAGAGACCACCACTGCAAGATAAATTGAATAACTTGAGACAGGCTTTCTGCTAGAGTGTCGGATGTAGTGGTGGCGTCATGCTCTTAAGGGAGGGAAAAAGAAGTAAGTAGAAGTATTTCCTAATGGAATGAATGCATCTTTTGCCATTTGTGTTCTTATTTTAATATCCCTGTCCCTTTAGATATCTTGTAAATTTTATCTCTATTACTTTCCTTTCCTTAGGCACTCAAGGCTGACCTTAGCTTTCTCTACACAATGACAGAACTTACAAGAAGCACCACCGCCGGCAGCATTAAACAGACCTGCAACAACACGTTACTCTGGCCATCCACTGAATAACAAACTTCTAACTGTGCTGCTAGTTTATTTTAGAACCTGAATGCCCTCTGTATCCAAGGGAGATATCCATCACTGTTATCATTGCGACATAGGATTCCAGCTTCAACCCACAGCAGCCAAAGATGAGTAATACTTTTATAGTGAAACGGAATACCTCCCACGAGGAGCGAGCTGTGCTTCCACGTTCAGATTCCAGGTGAGAGAAAATAGTTAGATGTTCCCACTGGCTGAAGTGGCTCTGTTGTTACATTCTGTGTTTGTGCTGTGATAGGTGTAAAATGTTGGTAATGGCTGACAAAGCTGCAGGCTGTGAATCAGAGAGCACATGCTAGCAACAACTACTACATTAATGCCCTCTTGTTTTAGGCTTCTTTCCATTCCATAAAATGACACGTATTTTAAGTTTCAATTCTTTGTCAAAGGAAGTAATTTGTTGTTGCTGTTGTTATTGATCCAGTAGCGCTTGGGCTCTCGCCTTCGGTCCAATGCCATGTAGTGATTTCTGCATGTTTTAGCAAGTTATGAGATCCTATTGCCTTCAACTTTTGGTCATATGCCTAGAACCTCGGAGATTTCGGCGTAACCAGCAGGTAATTTGGTGGCGGAAATGAGCACTGTGAACGTTACCTTGGCTACGTATCTCAGGGAGATGCAGAAACACCCCCTTCATCTCTCCTAGAGCTGGCACAGTACACTTCTGGCTTCTACCCAGGACGGGTAGGAAATCCACAGGCACCCCAGCGTCACAATGCCATCAAGATGAAATAGGAAGTAAGAGTCTTAACCTATCTGTTTCCTTTTTTTAAAGTCATAAAATCCAGTTCTTTCAATGTCCTTAGCCACCTTTCTTCAATGTTTTAAACTATCTATTGAAGTTCTCTCAATGTCTGAAACAATCCGTTCAGGTTCTTTCACCATCTTAAGCCATCCTTTCATGTTCTTTCAATTTTTGAAGCTAGCTGTTCATGTTCTTTCTTTATGTTAAGCTATCTGTTTTCCGTGTCTAAAGTCACATAATCAAGTTCTCCTGGAACAAAAACTCCCTTGCAATACAGTTGACCGATTTTCTGGAATATGTCCTTATATCACTTCTTGCTCTAATGGTTTTATTCTGGCTGAGTCACTATCTTTTAATATTTTATCTTTGACTTTGTTGTTAATACAAAACCTGCAATTGCAGTTTCTCTTAACAGTTCTATATAGGCTATTGGCACCATAACATTGACGGCCATATTGGACAAGCCAACCAGTTTTTCATATGTTATAACAGGTCATGCCAGTATAGTTCCCTGGGGTTTCTCATGTGACAAAGAAAGGATAGGACAACTGTTACCTGAGGCAAATTGTACAAGACAACTAATATCAGGTTGTAAATAGGGCTTATGAGGTTGTAAATAGGGCCGATTAGGTTGTAAATAGGGCTGATTTGTTGTAAATAGGGCTGATGAAGTTGTAAATAAGGCTGATGAGGTTGTAAATAGGGCTGATTTGTTGTAAATAGGGCTGATGAGGTTGTAAATAGGGCTGATGAGGTTGTAAATAGGGCTGATTTGTTGTAAATAGGGCTGATGAGGTTGTAAATAGGGCTGACAACCTCATCATATAAAGACAAATTGCTGCAGAAACCATTGCTACAAGAGCATGTGAAAGCAGACTTCCTGCAAGAGGAGCAGCTGTAGTGGTGGCTATATGCTCCATAAGGAGCACAAAGGAAAGGGATGATGATAACATCACGTGATTATTATTTAATATTCTGTGGTGTTGCTCGGGTGTTACAGTCCTTTGTTTGATAACTGACCAATGACATTCTAACTTTTACCTTTTGAGTATAACACACTTATACATTTTGCTGTTGAAAATTTGTATAATTCTTGCAGTTCTTATTGTTTCACAACTGGTGTTTTACGGCAAATAAGGTTAGGGGTCTTCTGTAAGTAACCATGGCATTAAGGAAAAAAGGTTACACTAATCTAAAGACATTTAAAAAACTTTTCATTCCAGATCCAGGTCTTTGTCGCGAGGTGGTTATTACTGCCCATACATTAAATCAGATTTCGGCTTCGACGTAAGTATTATAACCTTCTTAATCTCCTCTACCGCTACCACATTCATCATCATAAATTATTAGAAACAGGGCTGGTCTTAACGCATATGTCACTCTAGACAAAGTTATTGTACTGCACCCCTATTAATCCACATTTACAATACAAGGAAATTGTGGGCATCCCAACAACATTTCAGAACCATGGGCAACCTTCCTTTTTTAATTCTAATTCGTTCTAGTTTCTGAGTTGTAAACAATTCTTGGTTATTCTTTATGGCTCTAGTAATGTAGGATCAAGCACACCACCCTTTTTCTTTTCAGGGATGGGTGTAAAACTCCTTCCCGCGTGGTAGCGTGGGCTAGTGAGTCATTCTTGTTGATAGACGGTCAGATAAATTTACGTAACATTGCGTACATTTTTCAGCGGGCAGCGGGCTTCGTGAGGAATTTATTCTTTGATCCCCCTTTTTAGGTGAGGAAATAACTCTTCGTCGCTCGTAGATTGTAGTGTTACGATGGGTAACGGTTCGTCAGATGTGAAGATAATGTTATGATGCTTAAAAAGAAGCTCTTACGATTGTTTTCGTTTTAAATTTAGGTAGCAGTCATGAGATTACGTCAAAGTGGGGTAGATGCGGTTTTTGGGAGATAATTCTAGATCTATGACTCATCGCGTCTGTCTTGCATCAGAAAGTTAGTACTATATAGAAGGCCGGGACTGCGAGTCGGTTCTCAGTCCTGGAATCTTGTGGCCGTGAAGAGTTACAGACATATTATTCAGTCTGCCCGTATAGTGGGAATATTCTGAAGTCTGGGTATGTACGTAGACTAAATTAGTGGTGTGTAGGAATTTTAGCTAAAGGATTTTAGCAAGTCAGAGTAAGCTTTCTTCTGGGATTTAATTTTATTTTTAGTCAGTAGTTTGCCATCAATTACCTGACCTCTGCCAGTGTATTGTAAGTTTCAGTGGTAATTATACGAAGTATAGCCAGTGAGGTTCTCTGTGAAAAGTTTGGTGTTATTATTACTATATATATATATATATATACCTATAGGAATTTAGGACCTACGGCTAGTGTAGTACAGTGTAATATATTAAGACTACCAGACTATGTTATGATAACTTGGGAGATAAGAGTGTATGAACTCGGGAGTTTTGTTTAACTAAAGTGGCCCTGGGTATTTAAGTTAGTTGCTGAAGGATACGTTGGGTGAAGGATATGCTAGTGTTATGATGTGTTTGCATTTTGGGTACAAATTTAATTGGGCCTATTATAATAAACCTCTGATAAAAGTGGAGTACACAAAAAGGCGTGTTGTGACGGCTATGTGCCTGAGCCGAGAACTGTCCTCAGATCAAATCAGGCCAGCCAGCGTCTGTGTTAAACGTAAGAGGCCAGCGTTGTAGAGAGCAGGAGAGAAGACAGGGGGAGAGCTGCGGGGTGGTTTTATAATGGAAGGAGAAATAAAAGAGAAACGGGGTGTATATAATTGTGTGTTTTTAATGATAGTGTATTAGGGTTTTAGTATATTTGTGGTTATTGTTGTTTCTGCAATTCACGGCTTCGTAGGCCCCCTTCGATTACAACGGACTTTGCATTCCCTTAGGAAAGGAAAGCAAGAGACATCACGGTACTTGACAGCCGGGGTACGCGCACAGTAACATGCGCCTCGAGCTATTTCTTCCAGACGTTGAGGTATCATGGAGTCTCCTGATTTGGAGAAATCATATTCCTCAGCGTGGAATTGTCTGCAATTCGGAGCGCTTGGCTCCTACGGCCCAATACACGACAGGCTACTTTGCATTGTATTGTTTACATACTGCCACAATAAAGTAGTAGGCCAAAACCCGAAGCGGGTTAATCATCGTTTGTGCATCCAAGTGAGTGCCATCGCTGTCGGCACGATTGCAGCCGAGGCACTTAGCTATAGAGTCGCCAAGGACTCCTTCATCAATTATTCTGGTGAGGAGAAAGGGACATCATGCCTCTCAATTATTAACGGGAGGAGGTGCCTGACGAAGAGTAACGCATCTGAGCCCAATAAGCAGCAGACGATAGCAACCAGAAGGAGGAGAGAGAGTGGTTAGAGAGTTTTTGCAGGATTGGTAGTTTTTCTTTATTCACCTGAGAGGTGAGCCGCTGAGTAGATGTAGAGGGCTCTATGCAGACTTTAGAGGGTAGACTTTAGTGTGCTGAATTTATTGGTGGTGAATTTAGTAGGGTAGGACCGCCTAGAGCGTCTTGAGACCTGTTAGTTAGTTTTCTTTGGTTATAATTTCTTCTCAGTCCGGTCAACCGGGACAGAGGAAAAAGTGGTGGAGTGTAGCCAGTGGTTTTTCTTAGTTTAATTTAACAGTGGTTCAGTGGGTGGAGTCTCTTACAGAGAGAAACACCCCCCCCCCCCCATTGTTTTGCTTAAACCATATGTGTTTTTTTCGCTGTAGGTTTGAAAGCGGGTGTGCAAAATTTTGATAGATTTTGGCATTGAGTAAATTTGTTCTTTTTCAGCTTGTGCGAACTTTGCACGATTTATTCGTTTGTTGATGTGGAATTTAGTTTTGTTAAATGTTTAATAAATTAAAAAATATGCACTGGATCAGTTTGTCTTTCACTACACTGTACCTATAATTCTTAGTTGTGCAGTTGTGTCTGTGGTAGATTAGTTTATGTTACCTTATCTCCACCGGAGCAAGAGGTGGTGAGGCAGTAGCTATACAAACAAGTCACAAGTGGCGAGGGAGAGTCAATCTAGGTTCTCACCCTTGAAGCTATAAGTCTCATCCTCCACAGTCACTTGAAAATCTCCACTTAATCTATTTCTCAGATCTTTCTCAAATAAAGTCTTCTCTCTTTATTTAGACAGACTCTCGTTAAGCTACTGTGTGACAGTTAGCCAATTTGACCCACTGACCGCACTCTTCACTAAAGACCCTTCAGCCAGTTTTCCACAAAGACAGCTCTCTTTAATCTTATCCCTTTAGCCAGTTTGTCACAAAGACATGTTTCTCTAGTCCAAACCCTTTAGCCAGTTTGCCACAAAGACATGTTTCTCTAGTCCAAACCCTTTAGCCAGTTTGCCACAAAGACATGTTTCTCTAGTCCAAACCCTTTAGCCAGTTTACCACAAAGACATGTTTCTCTAGTCCAAACCCTTTAGCCAGTTTGCCACAAAGACATGTTTCTCTAGTCCAAACCCTTTAGCCAGTTTGTCACAACGACATGTTTCTCTAGTCCAAACCCTTTAGCCAGTTTGCAACAAAGACATGTTTCTCTAGTTCAAGTCCTTTAGCCAGTTTCCCACAAAGACATGTTTCTCTAGTTCAAGCCCTTTAGCCAGTTTGCCACAAAGACATGTTTCTCTAGTCCAAGCCCTTTAGCCAAATTATCACTAAGACGGCTACTTCTTGCCTTCTATATTCTTGATACACTATCTCCAATTTACGTGATATGACACTTTCAAGCTCTTTTTTTAAACTGCATTTTATCCATGATATTCTCAAAAGTCACCGTGATCTTTTTCCATCTTGGACGTGAGTCAACTTGGTTGTTTGTCACTTTAGTCATGTATCCTCAGTTTGACAGCCTGATATTCTGTCTCACTGTGAGCCACATATTCCAACCGTCTGTCTTGGTACTCTCATGATATTGACTTTAACCATGTTGGACGAGGGATTTCTTCTTGCATTGCAGGTTCCATTAAACGACCTGCAGGACACTGGGTTTTTTATAAGAATATGTCCTAATAAGTTAACATCCTTTATTTTCTTAGGTGTCTCCATAGGTTGCTGATTTTCTTCTGTTCTGTAAATGCTGTCCTGACTATGTCCAAGTGATTTTTATGTACACATACAAGGTAAACTGTCCATGTTGTTCCCGGGGAACAAAGAACGAACTGGGCTATTGCTTCCTCACACATGTTGTTGTAAGAGGCGACTAATTTGATTTTGTGCTTGAGGCTTGCAACGTCATCATGTCAAACAGATTTCTTCACAAACCAAAGATGCATGAACGCATAAATACAATAGTGCAGGCTTTCAAGATGCAGTGGTGACTGTATGGTCTAATAGGAACGAAATGGAACATAATGACAATCAGCTAAACTGGGCAATGTGGTAATTATGATCTTACACAGGGTGATGATATCTTGGCAGCAACACAGAGTTGGAGGAGCAGGCAGTGATGTCAGAATAGGAAGACGAGAGCTTTAATTGCAGTGGGAAAAATGGGGAAAAAAATGCAGTTCCAACACAGAAATGAAAATCTTCAGCTCAAGTATCAAAACAATGTGACTTAGTTTGGTTAAAAGTTTGCAAGGAGAAATAAAAGACGGCATAGAAGTTACAGTTTCATAAAAGGATACTTGTGCAGGTTAGAAGGATTAAATGATGTGACTAGATCCCTAATAGTTAACTAATGGTAAGAGCCAGACATATATCAATGTAATCCCTACTGTAAGAGAAACAGATAGATTGAAAAACACGGAGAAGGAAATTGGAGAAAGTCATGAAAGCAGTGTAGAATACATGGAACGATTGTCAATAGATAAGCACAGAAGAGGAAGGCTATTGGTGTGCCAAAAGTCAAACTGAATTGAGATGGAGTCCCGAGTTGAAACTTTTGGAATGTTCTAGGAATTATTCTTCTATCCCTCCCTCCGTCTCTCTTTCCTCTCTCTCTCTCCCCTCTCTCATATCATCTCTCTTTTGACTTGTTCATCTTGTCCTTTTTAAAAGATTGCATAAGATGTTGTATTAGCGACATATTCTAGACAGTATCTGATTCAGAATTAACAATATTTATTGAAAATATTGTTAGCTTCAAATTTAATGTTAGGGAGAAAGTTCAAATTTTTTTTTTTACTCAAACTTACATATTTGAATTTTAAAATATAATATACTTAATATCCTCAATCTAGGGTTCGCTTATACGTTGCCCTGTTCATGATTCACACAGGTGAGTCATTTTGATTATTGAAATGCACAAGTAAATCACTTGACAGTGTCACAAAATTACCGTGCCATTAATTTTATTTTCTTCTACCAGTCTTATTTTCCATATTATGGCTTCTTTTTATGTCTTCCTAGCCTGTATTTTCTTTCATATTGAACGCTTGACTCAGGTTTCATGTTGTTATTTCACATTATCTATCCTGCGTAGAGATAACATTAAAACCCAGCTGTGAGCAAAAAGATAAACACCGCCCTCCTTGTAAAAAACATACAGAAACTCAGGCACTGTGACGAAATGGACGACCTCTTCGCGATCTTTGTTTCTCTCCGGCAGTATCGGTACATTTGTGGTACTGATTTATATTATGTACTCTCAAGTATCGCACTTTTCTTTCTTTTTTTCTTTCTTTCTTTCTTTCTTTTTTTCGACTATTTTTCAGCTAAGTAGCAGATATTTGATTTTATCAAATTATTCGATTTGATCAACTCACCCTGTAGGTGATAATAATCACATTTGCTTGGCGCTACCCAGATTTGTTGGTTATAGGCGCGGCAGATTAACACGTACATCGGCCAGCGCTATCGGCTTAATCACCGATAAGACACGGGTGCAGGCATCACTAAAGCTTGGAAGAGGGGAGATAACTTACAGACCGAAAGGATGACAAGATTACTTTAGATAAAAGTAAGATTGCTACATCTCGAACACATGTTGTCATGTGAGTTCCCCGATCTGCCTGTAAGTTTGTACAAAAGGGCATCGGACATCATATTACCATATATGGGAGACGTGACCTTTGGAAAATCTTTCCATGTCGGAAATATTTTGAAAGTACTACACCAGACCTGTTTGAATATGATTGGAGCGTTTATTTAACTCCATAACAAACGAACGCTTGGGAAGATAGGAATATAGTCTGACCATTTCGCAGTTTTATTTCACTGTGAATTTCACGCTCGCCAAGACAACATCAGACATCGCCAGAGTGAAGACTAGATTCATAATTCCTTTTATCGGACTGGACCTTTTATCAGAGTATTCCAAAAGGACTTACAAAAAACAGCCCAGGACATCTCTAGCATTGTAACAAGGAAAACCAGGACTAAGGAAAACTGAAGAAACACACGGAGTCAGAGAGGGAATCTAGGGAATCTATTGTAAAATTAAAGACCCCCCCAGACGCGTGTAAGAGACGGACTCGTCTCTTTTATTCATCTAAGCAACAAGATTGGCGTAAGTAGTGCATTTTCATTCTATGTTTTATTACTAACGTGAACACACACACACACACACACACACACACACACACACACACACACACACACACACACACACACACACACACACACACACACACACACACACACACACACACACACACACACACACACACACACACACACACACACAATACACACACACACACACACACACACACACATATATATATATATATTACCATGTGAATTTTAATATGTGAAACTCGCTATTGGATGTCAAAGTCATTTGAGGCTGGCAACCTCAGTATCTTCTTCTTCTTCTTCTTCTTTGATCCATAACCGCCAACCGTCAAAGCAGTCAGCGGCCATCACGCCTGGTGGCGTCTTGTAGGGCAGCAACAAATTGATTCCACCCTGCTCGGTCGGCGGCCATCCCTCGCACAGTGCCCCAACCGTGGTTCACTCCCCGCATCTCAGCCTCCACAGCCCTCCGCCAAGCCGTTTCCGGCCGGCCTCTCCCTCGCCCCCCCCCGGGGGTCCACAGCACAGCTGTTCCCGCGATGGCATCAGGGTCCCCCCTGAGGACATGGCCAACCCAACTCCAGCGTCTGCCAGCCATGATGGTGTGCATGTCCTCCCGGTCACTCCGAATAAGCAGCTCTCGGCCGCTGATGGCGCCCGGCCAAAAGACTCGGAGAACTCTCCCTAGGCAGATTGTGCGGAAGGAGGACAGTCTCGACACCTCCCTCTCTGCCACTCTCCAACACCCCGCACCACAGAGAAGCACAGAAAGCACACAGCTCTCACACAGTCCCAACCTGGTGTCTGTGCTGTACCGGGAAGACCCCCAAATGCCGCTGAGAACAGCAAAGGCTGCCCTCGCTTTATCCACTCTGCTGCTAATGTCCCCGCCCGCTCCGCCGTCAGGTGCCACCACGCCTCCCAGGCAAGTAAATGCGTCCGTCTGTTCCAACCTCTGGTTCCCTACCGCCATTGGCTCAGGATTGCCCACATCCAGTGTCATGACCCCTGTCCTCCCCAGATCGATGCCCAGGCCAACCCGCTGGCCACACCCATTCAGTCCATCAGTTTTGTTTTGAATGTGTTGGTGTGAATGCGCGAGCAGTGCAATGTCATCTGCATATTCCAAATCTTCCAGTGTAGAAAACGTTGTCCATCTAATTCCTCTTGGACTGCCCTCTGTTGTCTGGCGCATCACCCAATCTATGACTGTCAAAAATAATGTTGTTGATAAGGGGCATCCCTGTCGTACTCCTGTTTTCACTTCGAAAGTTACATTACTCGATCCAACACTGCACGTAAAGTTAGAATAGAAGCTTTTTATAATGGAAACAATGCGGCTGGGAATTCCATAAGCCCTCAGAATTTTCCATAGGCTGTCCCTGTGTATGCTGTCGAAAGCCTTTTCAAAATCAACAAAGTTAATGTACGGCTGTCTCTGCCATTCTGAGCACTGCTCTATAATGTTCCTGAGGGCAAATATATGATCTGCACATCTTCTGTTCTTTCTGAAGCCCGCTTGTTCTTTCCTCAGTTTATGGTCAACTGCTTTTGAAATTCTCTGGATGATTATCCTGCCTAGTATTTTGCTGGGAACTGAGAGGAGGGTAATTCCTCTCCAGTTGTTGCAGTCTGCAAGGTCGCCCTTCTTGGGCAATTTGACAATTGTTCCTTTACTCCACTCTGTTGGTGTTGTCTCAGTTTCCCAGACTTGTGCAAATAGTGGTTCTAATAGTTCTGCTGCTAGTTCAGGGTCTGTCTTGAATAGCTCAGCATTCAGATTGTCGTGACCAGGCGCTTTTCCATTTTTTAGCCCTTTGATAGCTGTGATAATTTCTTCTTTTCGTGGAATGTCTGTATTTACGTCTAAGTCACTTTCAGCCTCAGGAACATTCGGCTGAGTCTCTGGTGGTTCCTTATTCAGTGTTTCTCTGAAGTGCTCTGCCCACCTTGTTTCCTGCCCGTGTGCTGTGGTGATGAGATTTCCTTGCTTGTCTCTTACTAACGTTATGTTGTTTGCACCTCGTTTTCCACTGATAGCTTTAGTTATTTTATAAACTGTGCTTTGTTCATTTCTCAGTGCTGCCTCTTCTGCCTGTCTTGCAAGGTCATCCAGAAATGTCCTTTTGTTAGCACGGGTTTGACGTTTTACTTCCTTGTCCAGCTGACTGTACTGTTCACTATATATTGCCTTTAACCTGGGAGACTTAGCTTCTGTTTTCTTCCTTTTCATTTCCTTTCTCTTCGCTATGGTGTTTAGCGTTTCTGGTGTTATCCAGTCTTGGCTCTTTCTTTCCTGGAATCCCAAGCATGACTTGCTGCTTTCTTTATATATTGTTGAGATGGTGTTGAATTTCTGGTCCACATCGTCGGTCTCTGTTCTTTCCTGGCTTTTGGTAATCAGATATCGTCTCTTTACGTCGACCACAAACGCTTTTCTGGTGAGGGGGTCCTTAAGTTTCGTGATGTTGTATCTTTTCTGTTTGACTGCAACTGGTCCAGCAGCTCTGAGTTTCACCTTCAGTCTTGCTACTACTAGGTGATGATCACTTCCCACATCTGCGCCTCTTCTTACTTTCACGTCTTGTAGTGCATGTCTCCATCTGCCATTGATCATTATGTGATCTATCTGGTTTTTGTCTCGTCCGTTTGGTGATTCCCATGTTAACTTGTGCACTTCTTTGTGTTGAAAAAGTGTTCCTCCGATGACCAGGTTGTTAATACTGCAGAAGCTTATTAATTTGTCCCCATTCTCATTTACTGTTCCACTGCCGCACTTCCCCATTACTCTTTCGTTATAATTATTGTGTGTTCCAACTTTCGCATTTAGGTCTCCCATTACTATAATAAGATCGTACCTGGGTACAGTTTCCATTTCCTTTTGTACCTGTTGATAGAACTCGTCCTTGATCTCTTCGTCGCTGTCATTTGTTGGTGCATAACATTGTATAATTGTGGTGTTGGTGAATCTCCCTCTCAGTCTTGCTCTTATTAGTCTGTTGTTAATGGGTTTCCATTCCAGTAGAGACCTTTCCATTCCTTTCTTAAGGATAATGGCTACACCTTCGTTGTGCTGACCGTCCTCTCTACCAGAATAAAGTACTGTTTCCCCTGTAGCTGTTTTTATTCTCCCCATCCCTGTCCATCTGCTCTCGCTTATTCCCAGGATATGTAGTTTGTAGTTCCTCATCTCTGCTGTAATCTGTCTCAGCTTTCCTGCCTCGTTCATAGTTCTGACATTCCAAAAACCAATTCTGGTTTCGTGTTTTGCGGTCTGGGCATCCGTTTTCATGCCAGTGGCTTCCTTTCGGCTTTCACCACTGTCAGTCATACGAGCCTGAGACTCCGGATGTCCGTCCCGCATCAAAGTATTTCCATTTATTGCTGTTTCCGTAACGTGTGTGATTTTTTACACAGACAGGGGTGTCGGCCCTGTGCTAAAACCCCCAACCTGGAGGACCAGGGTACCAGCTTTTGTCTGACCCCTACCCACGCAGACCAGTCCAGCATGGTTGAACCTACCAGGAGTAAAACTCCCACTGGCATAGCTCTGGGGATTGTCAGGGTACACAAGCTGCCATACCGCTACAAGGTATAGGTACCATTGATGGCAGCTCAGTATCTAGAATGATGATTCATGAACCACCACTGCACGGGCTGGTGATTGCTTTACTGATAGTTTCGTAAAGAGAACTAAAAAGCATAAAGTGGTTCCAGGTTCCCTATGGAGCAGGGAGGGAAAGATGAAAGAAATGATGTACATTATAAGAATAATACTTACAGTTTCAAAGCTTTTCACTCAGTGTAAATGTAAACGAAAAAAACATATTCATGTTAAAATTAATAGAAGTTTCAAACTTTTCCAAAAGTGTAAATATAAAGGAAACATAAACGAATTTATATTGTGAAAACTTTTTCAAACATTGGGGATGTAAACGTAAAACATATTATATCTGTACGTTTAACCTTTTCATTTAAATGT
Organism: Oreohelix idahoensis; assembly: GCA_024509875.1. Taxonomy (NCBI): domain Eukaryota; kingdom Metazoa; phylum Mollusca; class Gastropoda; order Stylommatophora; family Oreohelicidae; genus Oreohelix; species Oreohelix idahoensis. The sequence continues at coordinate 50,165 of JAMPIV010015354.1, forward strand.
AATGTAAAGCTAAAGCTATTCAATTTAAATGTAAAGAAAGTTTTATCCCGAGAGATTAAATATAATTCTCATCGAGGGTAAATTCTGACATGGGATGGTAGAATAGAAGAAAAGGGGGGAGACATAACTATTTATATTTCTATTACCAGTTATTGGTGGTACCAGCAGAAAGTACTATCTCTGGAACCAAGTGAACTTAGAAGTGAACTGACGTTGTGCGAAACGCCATCGTAAGAGGGTCTTATAGACAGACGCAGGACCAGCTTCGCCGTTATTCCTTGACGTTCTGGGAACGTGCGGCGCCTGAACTTTGACCAGATATGAGTGACAGCAGTGTACAAAAACCCTACCAATCAGGAGGAGGATTAGAATCATCATTGGCAGCTAAGTTAACCTATATGCTGCCACTTGAACTTATAAAAAAACCATCACCCGAATGATGAAAACTTTATTTTATAATTAACTATTATTCCTTTCTTTTAAACTGTTAAACTTAAGGTGATTATTAAATTTTGTTATTTGTAATTATACCAATTTAACTTCGATTCAATCATTTTAAATGTACTATATGTTTGTCTCAGTCAAAGTTACTAAATGTAGCAATCTTACTTTTATCTAAAGTAATCTTATAATATAATAATAATTCCACTGATTAACTCAGGGGTGGGGGGGGCTTAACGAGCTAGAATAAACCATTGCTTAAATTCTTCATAAAAGGTGTCGGCAGATTACAGAATTAACGTGCTCAGCAACAGCCAGCGTTGTTTTCTCTTATCTGAATATCTTGTGAAGACTCCCATGTGATAGAAGCTTTACTACTCTTCTATCTACATTTCTGCCAAGAGTAATCTTGTGTAAAGATAGACTCCATTGAAGCCTATAATAGATACTCTTGAGTTTTGGCCACTGTTGGACCACTACTGCAAAGTAGGGGAGGCAATATCGTCACAAGCACGTATCTCACTCAGACCAATCTGAGCGCCTATACTTCCCGTATTGATAATTGGAAGATAAATCCAAATATCCAACGGGAAAGTTACATAACCTACAGGGGGCTGGACACTCGTCTTTGTCAACATTTATAATAACAAATTAAATGGAAGATTTTTTTATGAAGTACAGACATGAAACATGTGAAAGTGATAGTGTCAATATCTTATATGGACGACGTTTGAAGTTACCTGTGTCCGGCGGAATTTCCCGAGAGAAGGTAGGAGAAGATATCTACTTAGTCAAACGTTTAAATTTGCTTGGTCTAGCCAAGATATATTAAAATAGACTACGTTTGATTGGCGACTCTCGCGGCTTAGAAAGCGAAAGGCACCATATAATGTAGGACATTTTCAGACGCCAAGACTGTGTTCCATTGAGTCAAGACGACACCTTCAGACTAGCCAGGACCGACGAAATATAGGATTTCAGTAACGTGGCTTGGACCAAGTATTGAGGATGCACTGAAATTAATCAGCAAGAAAATTCGGCTTTAGAATACTGAAAACCACAAAGTCCTCGGAACCTATAATTAGGATAATAGTGGGATAATCATTAAAGTAATACTCAACTGCCTGTAAGACGGCCTCATACCCTGTGGCGTGGCCTTATTCGGAATTCTTCCTGTGCCAGGCGTCTGTAAATAATCCGATTATACGGGGTAAGTTGTAACATATACAATTTTATCAATTTATATTTTACATTTGACATGTTTAACTTGCTGGTGGTTGTACAGGTTCATGCAAGGCTGGCAACCTCAGCACATGAAAATGCTCGCCATGAATCACCACAGCAAGTGCTGGTGACTGCTTCATGCCGGTTCTCTCACATGGAACCCAAAAGCAGAGGTAGCCCCCACGCTCCACGTGGAGCAGGGAGTGAATGTTGATGACACCACATTTTATTAAGTTTATATGTATATTTAAACATGTGTAAACCAAGCAAAAGTCATTTCCACTTTACAGTCACACTTGTTCATCAAATTAACTGAGAATAATGATGATTATTCATCCAATCCACTGGGTTTATGATTTATGCTCAGAGAGGATAAATTACTGAGAGAAAAAAAGGGGCGGCGGAAGTGACAGCGGGAAGGTGCCTGACTAAGTATCAGGAACTCAGTACTTAGCAGAGACATTTGTTTTCTTCTTAAGTTTGTAGTGCAAGTTGGAGATACCAGTTTGTAGTACCAGCTTGATACTAGTCTGTGGATCGATAGCTTGTGGTCTACGCTAGATGCCTGCCTTTGACGGGTTGTGAAGATCCTTGCCTTCTCGTTGGAGCGGTTACCCCTGCAACTACGCCTGGAACGTGCTCTCACCGCGGGAGTCGATAACTGACAGTGCAGTCAGCACACTAGTCAACACCTGGTCAGATAAGTCATTTTAATGTGAGCAAACCATATAACTTACCACCCAAATAAACCACCACCTAAAATAATTTCGATGAGGAAAACTCTATATGTAAATTCACTCACATCACTTATCTATTTACTCATGTAAAGCAGTAATTTATAATGAAATGTGGTATATGTATTTACAAATTAATAGTTGATTTAATTGTTACAGAGAGAAGTGCACACGCATGAATCAGTTTTCTTAAATTTAAATACAACAGAGCTACTTAAGTAAGAGTTCACTGAATACTTCAGTTGGGGACTCAGAAAAAAGCTAGAATATCTTTTTCTTCGTAGTAGGGGCAGGCATACGCAAACTTCACAATGGCCTTGAAAAATTCAGCGTTTTGCTTGATGTCTGAAATATCCTATGAAGACTCCGTAAAATAGAGGCACGATCCTTCTGTTTATAACTCTACCAAGAGTAATCTTGAGTGGAGATAGATACCTTTCAAGTCCCTCAGTTTATGCTATAAATTGTGGCTATTGTTGGACCATCATTGCAGAGCAGGAAAGACAGCCCGTGACAGACAAATGAACGAACGAACGAACTTAATGTTCAACAGGTTGAGAATATGAGCACGTAGGTCAGCCAAACATGATGTCGTTCTTTTCTCTCATCTTTTATACTGAATTTGTTTATACTCGCATCATTTCAACATCATCAGTGCTCCCTACAGAGCATGGAGCTACTACTTCAGATGGTCATTTCCCCCCCCCCCCCCGCCCCCCCCCACCCCCCACCCCCCCCCCCCCCCCCCCCCAAACAGGAAGCATGCACCAATCCTTCACACATTCTTGTAGCAGTGGTTTCTATGGCAACATGTTTTATGTGATAATGTTGCCAGCCTCATGCACAACCTTATATAAGTCGCCTTGTACGACATGCTTGAGGAGGCCAGTAGGCATATTCTGTCTTCGTCTCATCAGAGACACCCCCCCCCCACCACAGGAATTACACATGGCGTGTTTTCTCACATGCATTTAAATATTAATTTTAAGTAATGAATACATGGTAGTGAGCACTGGACATTTATTTTGTGTACATAATATTTTTGTAACTGAGATACGTGCACAAATACAGACAACTTTGACCGAATGCTTTTTAAACACAGAATGTGGTAAGCTAAATAACTCACCGGTTACTGTAAATTATTCATAAATAGACATTTTAAACAAACATTTATTTAAGCTAAGTAACGCACTGAAATCTGTATAAATAAATACATATATACAATTTAAACGGAATGTAGTGTTTTAAAGCGTAAGTAATGCACCTAGAACTGTATAAATAAATGCACATACAAATTTGAAACACAATATAGTATTTTGAAGCTACGTAACGCACAGATAACTATATGCTTAAATTTAAAAATTAAACCAGGTTCTTCTTCTTCCTCGTTCGCCTTCAGACTTCCACATTTATGACTCTAATAAAGGCAGTAGTCAACTCAAGGTTCCCGACATCTCCAAACCAGGTTAAAGGTAGTCTCATAGCATATACTGCTGTATGGGAGTGAAGTGATAGAGACTTCACTATACTAGGGGTCCAACTTTATGAGGGGTGGGGACCAGTTGCTTTTCTCGCTGCCTTGACTTACCTAACTCAAGAGCAGAGTCAGATACCCATTTACAGCTAGGTAGACAGGAACATAACGCTTCAAGGTTTTGAACCCGGTAACTGCTGTGAGAGGCATGTGCTCTAACAACTCTACCAAATGCATGCTCTATGCAAGCACCTAGTGCTGTACACAAATACACACACACGTTATCCAGTATAGCGGTTTGAATCTAATCAACGCATCTAATACCAGTGACGCAACAGGATAATTGTTTGCCTGGTGCAAGGAACTAATGATGCTGCTCCTACTCAACTTCCTTTGCTTTCAAGTGTTAGTCTTCTTTTTTCTTTGGTCCTTAGCCGCCGACTGTCAAAGCAGTCGATGGCCGTCACGCATTTTGGCGTCTTGTAGGGCAGTAACAAACTGCTTCCACTTTGCTCGGTTGACGGCCATCCTTCACGCAGCGCCCCAGCTCTGGTTCATTCTTTGCATCTCAGCCTCCACAGCTCTCTGACAAGCCATCTTTGGTCGGCCTCTCTGTCACTTTCTTTCAGATGTCCATAGCATAGCTGTTCCCGTGATGGCATCAGGGTCTCTTCTGACGACGTGGCCAACCCAACTCCAGCGTTTGCCAGCTATGATGGTGTGCATGTTCTCTTGACCGCTCTGAGCAAGCAGCTATTGGCCGGCGATGGTATTCGGACAAAAGATTCGTAGAACTTTCCTTAGGCAGATGTAAAAAGAAGACAATTTCGATATCTCCCTCTCTGCCACTCTCAAGTACTTCCCAATACAGAAAAGCACAGAAAACACACCGCCCTCATACAATCCCAATTTGGTATTTGTACTGTACTGAGAGGACTTCCAGACCCTGTTTAGACTAGCGAGGGCAGTTCTCGCTTTATTCATTTCATTGTTACTAATTATGCCGCTCCTACTCTGCTTTCAAGTGCTAGTCTTCTTACTGGAATTGTTTTCCTGTCAACAAACGTTTTTACAAATGTGGTAAAAGATTGTCAGGCAGCTAGGCAAATTTTGATTGGAACTGAGCGCAGTTAATAAATATAGCAGAATTATTTAAATAATTTCACAATTTATAACAGAGCGACCAGAAAAGGGAAAACAAAAATTCATTTTACTAAAATTTCTTTTTTTTTTAAAATGTCCATTTTGTGTCGCCACCCGGAACAAATGCCATTGTCTTTCTCTAGCTCCCTACATTTACAGACACATTTGTTCATATATTACTTGAGAAAATAAGTTTAGTAACAATTATTTTAAAAGCTGGTCAATCAGCATGTTTGTTGTGAATTTGAGTTACATTTCCAGTCCACGACTCTTGACTTGCTATCTTTCTTTCTTGATTAACAGGAACAATTACTGCTGTACTCCGTCACAGGAAAATCGCTCAAACGAGACTAGTGATCGGAAACTATTTAAAAGGTTATAATGGTTATTCTGTCTATCATTATTTTAGTTTACTGTTATTGTTAATGTTGATCAGAATCAACATTACTGCACTCTGGGCAAACCCAAAGGTGCTCAGTCCCTCTCAGAAAATGTTGAAGGGTATGAATGCTAGTAAACCTATTTTAGGTCTTTCTGTATATGTAAATAGAAATAATACTTTCCATAACACATCATCAGTCATTCATTTATTACTGATGCTATGGATTGTGTGCTGAAATATGAAACATATCAGCTGGTACAAAGAAGAATTATTATTTCTTGTAGTTGTCAGGAGTGTCTGATTAGACAAAGAAAGAACAAGACGTATAAGAGGAGGTTGAAGGAATGAACGAGGATATCAAAATGGGAATGCCACAGGCAGAAAGAGACTTTCATTCCACGAGGAGATATATGAAATTGGAGGAAATCAAGTCCAACACAAAAATCAGTGTCTTTGTTTCATATGTCAGGGAAGTCTTGTTGTATTGGCTCTAAAACAATGGGACGGGGAGTTACTTTCATAACTGAGTGCTTGTGTTTAGTGGTAGGATTGAGATGGTGTGACGGAATCGTTGTCTTAGAACTGATGACAGAGGTCAGACAAGTTCCACTAGAAGAAGAAGTGAGAGGAGGACGCTGAAGTTTGATAGGACACACACTAAGGAAACCTGTCGATAGCTTTAAAGTGCAGTTCTGGCGCTGAAATCTCTAGGGTAACAGAGGAATAGGTAGACTGCAAAACACTTAGAAAGAAACTGAGACAGGCACGAAGGGGGTAAAGAAGATATGGTCAGACAGGAATGGATGGCAGTAGGATAGGAATTTGTTGAAGGTATATGCTTCTTAGGGTAGCTAAAGGTAATGATGATTATAGAAATGTTGCTCCCGCCAACTGAAGATGAGGGTAATGATGATTATAGAAATGTTGCTCCCGCCAACTGAAGCTAAGGGTAATGATGATTATAGAAATATTGCTCCCGCCAACTGAAGATGAGGGTAATGATGATTATAGAAATGTTGCTCCCGCCAACTGAAGCTAAGGGTAATGATGATTATAGAAATGTTGCTCCCGCCATCTGAAGATGAGGGTAATGATGATTATAGAAATGTTGCTCCCGCCAACTGAAGCTAAGGGTAATGATGATTATAGAAATGTTGCTCCCGCCAACTGAAGCTGAGGGTAATGATGAGTATAGAAATGTTGCTCCCGCCAACTGAAGATGAGGGTAATGATGATTATAGAAATGTTGCTCCCGCCAACTGAAGATGAGGGTAATGATGATTATAGAAATGTTGCTCCCGCCAACTGAAGATGATGGTAATGATGATTATAGAAATGTTGCTCCCGCCAACTGAAGATGAGGGTAATGATGAGTATAGAAATGTTGCTCCCGCCAACTGAAGATGAGGGTAATGATGAGTATATAGAAATGTTGCTCCCGCCAACTGAAGCTGAGCAGCTAAAGGAGCATTACAAAATAGAATTAACATATCAGTATTAGATATCCTTTTCCTGCCCTCAGCAATTTGACCTGGTCATCAAAAACTTTCCCATTTTAAGGTCAGGCTCTCAGCGCTACTCAAGCTCTGATGGTCGTTCAAGCAAGTGCCATCACAGAATTTCAAGTGCTAGCCCTGGTGGTAAAAATGACCTGCGGAGAAAGATGGTATATGTTCTTCATGATGAAATTAAACGATCACCTTCCACCATTGTTTTAGAGGAGATCTCCGATGTGGAAAGGTGAGAATAAAGTTGTTAGTACGCGCAGATTAGGTACAATAAATAATTATTACAGCTAAACTCCAATTATCCGAATTACTGCATGACCGGCTGTTTGGATAATCGAAATTTCTGATAATTGGATTCATGAAAACATTTATTTTTTTATTTTATTTAGTAGTCTTTATAAAATATTAGAGTTTTCTCACATATACTGATCTTGAAGTTATATGACCAGCTGAAATTTTTGCATAAACTATTTGTATATTGCTTCATCTACTTTGTCGTCTGCCTTTTTCATTGTTTTTTTTTCTCCTAGAGCACTGTTGTCACTTTCTAATACAGAAAGAAACTGAAGAATTCACTCACTGTTGTTAATGTCAGAAAATGTGGCCGCCCCCGACACCATATTATATATATATATATAATTAAAATAACCTGTTTTGTCTTTGTTGTTGTTGTTGGCGTGAGTATAACAAATGGTTTCCCCGTGTGGTTTCCCCGTGTGGTTTACACCGTGTGGTTTCTCCGTGTGGTTTCTGAAGAGACAAAGGAAGAACAGGACTACTGCACTGTCTGGTGTTGTACAAGACGAATAATAGGAGGTTGTACATGAGGCTCGCAACCTCATCATGTACAAAAAATGTACAGAGTAACCACCTGTACAAGATCGTACATATGTTTGGTATATACTTTCTGCAAAGGGGACCAGCTGTGTAGTAGCTCTATGATAGGAAACTCTATACACAGCGATACAACAGGAGACAATATGATCATCAGAAGTAGTTCCCCCGTCGATCAAGTGTTTCGGCCCCTTTACACTCTAAGGGGGGCGGGCCCACTTGGGTCATGACTCCCAAGTGTGTAAGGAGCACAAATGAAGATGACGATGATAACAAGTGGTTTGTGTTTGCTGGACTAAAGGTGAGGCACCAACAAGTGGTTTGTGTTTGCTGGACTAAAGGTGAGGCACCAACAAGTGGTTTGTGTTTGCTGGAATAAAGGTGAGGCACCAACAAGTGGTTTGTGTTTGCTGGACTAAAGGTGAGGCACCAACAAGTGGTTTGTGTTTGCTGGAATAAAGGTGAGGCACCAACAAGTGGTTTGTGTTTGCTGGACTAAAGGTGAGGTACCAACAAGTGGTTTGTGTTTGCTGGACTAAAGGTGAGGTACCAACAAGTGGTTTGTGTTTGCTGGAATAAAGGTGAGGTACCAACAAGTGGTTTGTGTTTGCTGGAATAAAGGTGAGGCACCAACAAGTGGTTTGTGTTTGCTGGACTAAAGGTGAGGTACCAACAAGTGGTTTGTGTTTGCTGGAATAAAGGTGAGGTACCAACAAGTGGTTTGTGTTTGCTGGAATAAAGGTGAGGTACCAACAAGTGGTTTGTGTTTGCTGGAATAAAGGTGAGGTACCAACAAGTGGTTTGTGTTTGCTGGAATAAAGGTGAGGTACCAACAAGTGGTTTGTGTTTGCTGGAATAAAGGTGAGGTACCAACAAGTGGTTTGTGTTTGCTGGAATAAAGGTGAGGTACCAACAAGTGGTTTGTGTTTGCTGGAATAAAGGTGAGGTACCAACAAGTGGTTTGTGTTTGCTGGACTAAAGGTGAGGCACCAACAAGTGGTTTGTGTTTGCTGGAATAAAGGTGAGGCACCAACAAGTGGTTTGTGTTTGCTGGACTAAAGGTGAGGTACCAACAAGTGGTTTGTGTTTGCTGGACTAAAGGTGAGGTACCAACAAGTGGTTTGTGTTTGCTGGAATAAAGGTGAGGTACCAACAAGTGGTTTGTGTTTGCTGGAATAAAGGTGAGGCACCAACAAGTGGTTTGTGTTTGCTGGACTAAAGGTGAGGTACCAACAAGTGGTTTGTGTTTGCTGGAATAAAGGTGAGGTACCAACAAGGGATTTGTGTTTGCTGGAATAAAGGTGAGGTACCAACAAGTGGTTTGTGTTTGCTGGAATAAAGGTGAGGTACCAACAAGTGGTTTGTGTTTGCTGGAATAAAGGTGAGGTACCAACAAGTGGTTTGTGTTTGCTGGAATAAAGGTGAGGTACCAACAAGTGGTTTGTGTTTGCTGGAATAAAGGTGAGGTACCAACAAGTGGTTTGTGTTTGCTGGAATAAAGGTGAGGTACCAACAAGTGGTTTGTGTTTGCTGGAATAAAGGTGAGGTACCAACAAGTGGTTTGTGTTTGCTGGAATAAAGGTGAGGTACCAACAAGTGGTTTGTGTTTGCTGGAATAAAGGTGATGTAGCAACAAGGGGGTTTTGTGTGCTGGAATAAAGGTGAGGTACCAACAAGTGGTTTGTGTTTGCTGGAATAAAGGTGAGGTACCAACAAGTGGTTTGTGTTTGCTGGAATAAAGGTGAGGTACCAACAAGTGGTTTGTGTTTGCTGGAATAAAGGTGAGGTACCAACAAGTGGTTTGTGTTTGCTGGAATAAAGGTGAGGTACCAACAAGTGGTTTGTGTTTGCTGGAATAAAGGTGAGGTACCAACAAGTGGTTTGTGTTTGCTGGAATAAAGGTGAGGCACCAACAAGTGGTTTGTGTTTGCTGGACTAAAGGTGAGGTACCAACAAGTGGTTTGTGTTTGCTGGACTAAAGGTGAGGTACCAACAAGTGGTTTGTGTTTGCTGGAATAAAGGTGAGGCACCAACAAGTGGTTTGTGTTTGCTGGAATAAAGGTGAGGTACCAACAAGTGGTTTGTGTTTGCTGGAATAAAGGTGAGGTACCAACAAGTGGTTTGTGTTTGCTGGAATAAAGGTGAGGTACCAACAAGTGGTTTGTGTTTGCTGGAATAAAGGTGAGGTACCAACAAGTGGTTTGTGTTTGCTGGACTAAAGGTGAGGTACCAACAAGTGGTTTGTGTTTGCTGGAATAAAGGTGAGGTACCAACAAGTGGTTTGTGTTTGCTGGAATAAAGGTGAGGTACCAACAAGTGGTTTGTGTTTGCTGGAATAAAGGTGAGGTACCAACAAGTGGTTTGTGTTTGCTGGAATAAAGGTGAGGTACCAACAAGTGGTTTGTGTTTGCTGGAATAAAGGTGAGGTACCAACAAGTGGTTTGTGTTTGCTGGAATAAAGGTGAGGTACCAACAAGTGGTTTGTGTTTGCTGGAATAAAGGTGAGGCACCAACAAGTGGTTTGTGTTTGCTGGAATAAAGGTGAGGCACCAACAAGTGGTTTGTGTTTGCTGGACTAAAGGTGAGGTACCAACAAGTGGTTTGTGTTTGCTGGAATAAAGGTGAGGTACCAACAAGTGGTTTGTGTTTGCTGGAATAAAGGTGAGGTACCAACAAGTGGTTTGTGTTTGCTGGAATAAAGGTGAGGTACCAACAAGTGGTTTGTGTTTGCTGGACTAAAGGTGAGGTACCAACAAGTGGTTTGTGTTTGCTGGACTAAAGGTGGGGTACCAACAAGTGGTTTGTGTTTGCTGGAATAAAGGTGAGGCACCAACAAGGGATTTGTGTTTGCTGGAGTAAAGGTGAGGCACCAACAAGGGGTTTGTGTTTGCTGGAATAAAGGTGAGGTACCAAGCTGTTATAGCACGTGGTGTTGGTCAAAACTAGTTATCAACACCTGTCTTAAGGGGTTAGTAAACATAGTGTAGAGCAGCGGTTCTCAAAGTGTGGTCTGTGGACTCCTGGACCGTATACACAGGGCCGTCAGTTATATTAGGGTGCATGTCCAAATATAAAAGACCACGTTGTATAGAATTGTAGCCAAGTACTTTCACTCTCATTTTCTTACACATAACAACATAAACAAACGCTCCTTGTCAATCAATCAATTCCCTTTAGCTCCCCAAGGAACATAGGCCTTCAACAAACACATACCAAGTCCTCCTTGGAGTCCTCAATAATTGTTAAGGGTGTAAACGGGTCCTGAGACCAAATGTTTCGAGAAGTCCTGCTGTGTGACGTATGTCTGTAAACTTAAAAGACAAAAAAATTTTTGTAACAAATGTTAATTCTGTTATTGACTGCTACACATGACCTAACCAAATTGTTGTCACACCAGGATCACTGACATGTGCATGAACACTCTAAAGTCGATGATGGAGAGCAAAAAGTATAGGAAGTATGTTCATCACATGACCAACAACAATGCCCTCCCATGGTACAACTATCTCCTATGCATTGGTCCAGTCGGCAGCTATGACAGCATCATTAACTCCACTAATTGACAAGTATTCATCATCTTAGTGTCCATGTTTATTTGTCTTTCACCAATATTTGCTCTAATCTCTTTGTTGTGATTGTTTTGTTTTTAAATTACATCCTTTCTGCATTAGGGCTTTTTTTCTACTTCTTGTTTTTCTATTACTCTCTCTCTTTCTCTGTCTCTGTCTCTGTCTCTCTTTCTCTCTCTCTCTCTCTCTCTCTCTCTCTCTCTCTCTCTCTCTCTCTCTCTCTCTCTCTCTCTCTCTCTCTGTCTCTCTCTCTCTCTCTCTCTCTCTCTCTCTCTCTCTCTCTCTCTCTCTCTCTCTCTCTCTCTCTCTCTCTCTCTCTCTCTCTCTCTCTCTCTCAATTTGTCCTGTTTTTACTGAGAAAAAGTTATTAACTTGTACTGACTATTACAAAATGTTATCTTGCAAACTGTGTGCAGTTAATCGTAGATGGAGATATTAATATCATTACCATCATTCCTTTTCGCTCCTTATGAAGCACGGGACTACTGCTACGGCTTGTTCCCTTGCAGGAAGCCTGCTGTACAGGATACGTGTGCTCTTGTAGTCATCATTTCTGTAACGATTTGTTTGACATGATGAGGTTTCCAGCCTCATGTAACAGCCTCATACTGGTCGCTTCTTGCAACATGCTCTCCACAGAGACCACAGGGAGCTACACAGTATGAAGATTAATATGCTACATATAATTTAGCAACATAAAATATTTGCTGCTGACATACAGGGTCTATCGGTCCACCCCACCAACTTCTATACCAGAAGCGTCCATATGACAGGTATGAAAGAGAAACAGTAGCAATAAAGGTGACTCCAGGTACCAACAACAAAGACAAGAACTATATCAGAAAAAGGTATGTCTTGACCTTTGTCAGGTCTTAGTCTGCACATGCTTTGAACAAGGCAGTACCACAAGGATTCCTCAGTCCCTTGAGTTATTGGTTAGTTTTGTCCTTTTGGTTACAAAAAGCATTGCTTGTTATACCTCTATTAGCAAAGTGAAGGATGCACAAACTGAAGCCAACAGCCGGCAGACAATTAATATAGTGGAGACCAGTGTTTCTCAAGCGGTGTGCCGCAAAAATTTTGTAAATTTACAACATGAAGTATAGTTTTAGTGATCATGTAATATAAAACTGATCTTACAGCTTGAATTCATTCAAAAATAATTGGAGCTATTAACTGCTTTGAACAAAAATAGATATATTTCAAAATTATTTTAAACAATTAAAAGAAAATCAAATTGAGAGTTTTCTTTATTCTAAAGTACCCACAAATTAAAGTTTTTAGTTTAATATTTATCACTGTAATTTTGCATTCAGGCGGGGGTCAGATAGGTATGCTGCAAATTTTTAGACAATTGAAAAGTGTGCGTGAACACAAAAAGGTTGAGAAACACTGGCGTAGACAGTTCCAGTAGACTGGCCGAAGGTCCTAATAATACTAATTAAGTTTAAGAATAGGTAACAAGAGAAATTATTGTACATACACAAATATCTCACTTGTGAGTCAAGCAAGAAACATTTGTGCCAAAATAACTGAGCAGGCAATAAATACTCTAGTCCAAGCTCAGTTAGTATTGCATTTGGTTTCAAGAAAGTTACAAGATACTGATGCCTTGCATGAAGACATATGAGAAAAGACTGTGGAATATCTTGAAATATTTCATATACATTGTTTTTCTTACATCAGGAGAAGACCTTCCATAGAATGCCAGGAAGAAGCACCAGCATATTTTATATTATATGATATATGAAATGAGAACTTTCTGAGAGTATTACAGCTTTGTACCACACAGGCGAACCTTTGGACAGTATTAGAGTTTTGAATCACACAGGATACAATTTAGACAGTATAAGAGCTTTGTACTAGATAGGAGAGAACATGTGGACAGTGTGAAAGCTGTGTGCTAAATAGGAGAACTTTTGGACAGTATGAGAGCTTTGTACCAGATAGGAGAACTTTTGAACAGTGTTAGATCTTTGCACCAGATAGGAGACAGTTTGGACTGTATGAGAGCTTTGTACTACAGAGGATAATGCTTGTGCAGTATTTGAACTTTGTACCCAATAAGAGAACATTTCGACAGTATTAGATCTTTGTACCAGATAGGAGAACTTTTGGACAGTATTAGAGTTTTGTACCAGATAGGAGAACTTTGGACAGTATGAGAGCTTTGTACCAGAAAGGAGAACTTTTGGACAGTATGAGAACTTTGTAACAGATAGGAGAACTTTTGGACAGTATCAGAGCTTTGTATCAGAAAGGAGAACTTTTGGACAGCATGAGAGCTTTGTATCAGGTAGGAGAACGTGTGGACAGTATGAGAGCTTTGTACCAGATAGGAGAACTTTGTGCACAGTACGAGAGCTTTGTATCAGGAGAACTTTTGGACAGTGTGAGAACTTTGTACCAGATAATAGAACTTTTGGACAGTATTAGATTAGTATCAGATAGGAGAACGGTTGGACAGTATTATACTTTTTTATCACAATATTGATTATCTGCTTACTCATTGATTTGCATACAATGTGTCATCATTGACATTGTTAACATCACCAGCAACATTACTAACTTCTTCAGTAAATAGACAGTAATATTTCACCTTAACCATCGTCTTCTACATTTTCGTCGCTCGCAGTCATATAATAATGTCTATTTCTCTCATAAAGTTGTCTCCCTGTCCCGCGCTATCAGCTCAGTGGCTTTCCTATGTCTTCTTCGTTCTGCTCATGTCTGTCTCAGGTTCTCTTCTCCTCATGTCTGTCTCAGGTTCTCTTCTCCTCATGCCTGTCTCAGGTTCTCTTCTCCTCATGTCTGTCTCAGGTTCTCTTCTCCTCATGTCTGTCTCAGGTTCTCTTCTCCTCATGTCTGTCTCAGGTTCCCTTCTCCTCATGTCTGTCTCAGGTTCTCTTCTCCTCATGTCTGTCTCAGGTTCTCTTCTCCTCATGTCTGTCTCAGGTTCCCTTCTCCTCATGTCTGTCTCAGGTTCCCTTCTCCATGTGCTCGTTGGTCTCCCTCTATCTCTCTTACCCAGGTGAATCTAGAACAATGTCTCCATGGTAAAGCTATCAACAGGTGTCCTCAATGTGTGTCCTATCCATCTCCAGCGTCATCTCTTGTTCCACTGATACTTCTTTAGTTCTTGTCGTCAGTTCCACATTTTGTGGTCTTGTCACACCGCGTCAATCCTTCCACTGTACGGAAGTATTCAATTATGAAAGTCTAGCATTGTTATTGTTGTTTTTGCTGGTCATCTTGCCCCAGAGTCATACAAAATGACTGACCTTGACATTTGAATTGAACATTCTGATTTTTGTTTTGGACTTGACTTCTTGTGACCTCCAGATATTTCCACATACAGTGAAAGCTCCTCTTGCCTTTTGTATTCTTATTTTGATATCATTGTCTGTCCCTCCAACTGTGTCCATAATACTGACAGGTTTATATTATCATTCTATATCTTGTTGTGGTGCTCATCAATTGCAGCTTTTGTGTAATCGTTTCTTCCATTTCTTCTTATCCTTGTTTTCTCCCTGTATTTTTTCAGACCTACTTGCCACGACCTCTCATCCAGTATTTTCATTTTGTCTTGCATTTAATTAAAGTTATGGAAGAGTCAGGTAGTCGGCACGATCTAGATCGCCTAGGTAATTAGTTAAAGTCCACTAGAATCGAATCTTTGTTTGCTGAAGTCGATGTATTCTTAACTCATTCTACAGCCAATAGGAAGAGAAATGGGTGCACCAATGTTGCATTAAAGTTCTTATCCCAAATAGTTCTGTAAATTGTCCTTCAAGAAGAACTCTGAAAGCAATGTCTTCATATTGTTTTCTCAATTAAACCAATGGTCTTCACGTGGACTCCACAATGTTTTCGTCATAAAAATTGAATACTTGTCTTTAGTAGACTGTCCATATTGTTTTGTTGAAGATTTTTGTGTCTCATATTTTTCAGTCTCAGGCATCTCTCATCGCTGTCATATGCACATACATTTTACTCTCATATAGCTGGTTGAATGCCTATCTGAGGCGTCTGTCATCACCACATTCTCCCCAGGAAATGGCTTGGCAAATTCCATCTATGACAATCTTCATAAGTCCTGTAGGGCTACTAGTGTGAATTCCTCCTGTTTCTGTAGTGGTCTAAGGTCTTCAGTTCTATCTAAGAGGAGGTTCCAATGCGTTTCTTTTTCTGCTGCCTTCCTTCAGACTTTCCTTGATTTTCTCAATCTTCTTGTATTCCCCTGATGATACCTATGAACCCGGTGCTAAATGAGTTTCAGCACGCTTCAGTGAAGGGGACAGAATCAAATCTTGTTAGTGATATGTACATTAATTCATAATAATCATCACCATTATCAGTATCAATCATCATCATCAGCTTTATCATCTAGGAATTACGACAAAGCATCATCAAGAGATGATCTGTATTTCTAAAACAGTCACAAAAACAAACAATTAAGCTTATTATTTATATAATATTCACCAATCTACCAAATTCAGAACCTTTTGCGAGTAAAATCTAAAATAATTTTTTTTAGCAAAATAGCATCTATGTACAACACCTAAGTTCTGGTTTCACGAAAAACTACCATTCTATAAGCAACACCCAAAAATCTTGTATTATTAAAAACAAAAAAATCCTAGTTAAAAAGAACGCAATATTGTACAATGAAGCAAATCATCAGAGGAGCAGAAGCTCAAAATGCCTTTACCAGCATGTCAATGTTCTAACATATCTTCGTTACTTGATATTTATATTACAGAAGAGAAGGAAGACGTTTAAGCAGACAACAACCTAATTTCTGAGACGGAGTGTAGTGCACTGTATTTCTCTAGCCCCTTCAGCTGCAGTGGCTGGCGAGATTAAATGAGCGAGTAGAAAACCAGTTGTTTCAATCTGACAGAATCAATGAAGCACACTGCATTAAGTACAGCCGGTGTTATTCCACGTCTGCTGTGATAAAAAATCCGTGCAGTGACCACAAATTTCATGCAACTTCTGTATATTTTAATTGACCAGACTAATAAATAATCGATACATTTTGATAACATTATCTGGAGATCACTTGATCAATAAATAAATTAGGTTTTCATTGAACTCGTAAATGGTTTAAAAGGATCATAGTGAATCCCAAAGTGACGCCACCAAGAACGACAAATTCTGATATTCTTGAGCGGTAACTCCAGATGAATTACTTGCACAACAGTTACAGCCCAGATTTGTAAAGAGTTACATGTTGTTAAACAAGTCACATTCAGAAAAAGTAAATAAAGTCTTTTATAAAATATCACATGGCAGAGTTGTTGTACTTTCATGAAGGTTGATGTGTTTTGATTCAGACATGGTCAATGTCAGGCTTCTCTCGTCGCCATACTCATACGTTGTCTTTCTCAAATGGGTTGGTGAAGATTATGCTGTCAATTCGCTTCTCTAGTGGAACCAGCAGTCTTGGATGACGTTCCACTGTTTGTTCGTCCTCCACAAGGACACATGTCTGTCCTCTCGATTTTTAATTTGTTGAACAACGGGTATATCAGTTTGCACTAGCCAACCTGCTTTCTTGTTTTTAGCTGGCACTTATCAATTTGATTTTTCAATTTCAGTCTTCGGTGCAGAGTATTTCCAAGATATGTGACAACTCATGTCCATTGAGTTTCAGTAGGATTTTTTAGCTCCTTGTTTGAGAGTGCCACAAATTGTATTCTCGTCTGTGTTTAGTAGACATTCTCATGTCATTTTTTTTTATCAATAATAATTGTGATATTAGATTGTCGAAACAACAAAGAAAAAAACGTTAACATTAAAGCTTTCGAGAGAAAAAAAAAGGGGGGGGGGGGTGATAGTACAATAGAAAGAGAAGAACAAATAGAACAAAACAAGAGTACATGGATAGGGGAGGATGAAATGGTTGAACAGAGGGAGTTAAGAAAATGATAATGACAAAGAGGTGTACAGAAATGATAATGACAAAGAGGTGTTCAGTTGGGGAAGACAGATCAACATTAGGAAGACGGGAGAGGTAGACGTCTGCTGATGTATAAGTGACCAGTTGGAAGACAGATCAACATTAGGAAGACGGGAGAGGTAGACGTGTGATGTTTTATATGTGACCAGTTAGAAGACAGATCAACATTAGGAAGACGGGAGAGGTAGACGTGTGATGTTGTATAAGTGACCAGTTGGAAGACAGATCAACATTAGGAAGACGGGAGAGGTAGACGTGTGATGTTGTATATGTGAAAATGAAAAAGACTTGGGTGGGAGAGCACTCATTCATAGAATGTCATGGCACTGGAGTTGACGATTCAATCTCTTCCCGCCCCATGTGGTCAGTACTTCTCTCTCTGTCTTCCTCTTCTTTTTGTTTACCTAATTTTACTAGTTGTTATCGCATAATTAATTTGTCTCTTCTCGTGTTGTTACCACTTAACTTTGACTATATCTGGCTGCGTTGATTAAATGGCAATTTTTTTCATTTGCTCGATTTTCTAACTGACGAAGGTACCAGTTGTGCCTTTCTTAGGAACCACATTTGTTTATTGTCATGCTTCACAAACATAAAATATTATAGAACGTATGTAGCTTCGAAACACTGACTGTCTCACTACAGATGTGTTTTTTAAACGATTTCTGTGCTGTAGAAAGCTGATTTTTGCCTAGATTCTAGTTCAGTATCTGCCATCAGGCGTTAAAAGATAACCAGAGGAGTTAAACTGTTTCTTACTTACTTACTTAGTCGTTCCCCTTCTCCGTGAGGTGTAGAGGTCTGGAAGAGAGAGAGCGCCAGACTATCCTATCCGATGTCTTCCTCCTGGCCTGGTTCCATTCTAGTCCTCGGTCCTTCAAAGATTGTCTAATGTTGTCCTCCCAGCGGACTGGGGGTCTGAATCCCTGTTTCACTGTTTCACTAGCTTTAATGTTTCCATTGTATTAACTTTTTCTTCTTCTTTGAACACTCTCAGACGTCTACTTGAATATTTTCAAAGAAAGCAGTAGTCAGCTAGAGGCTGTTTGTATCTCCACAGAGTTTTTCCAGGAAAGGTACTGGTGACGGCCATACGTGTTGTCTCTGGTCCTCATATGTTGGGCGTCTTTGAAGTAAATGTTCGGTAATTTTATCAGTGTCATATTAACACTCATTGGTAGTTTCTATCTTTAGCTTGTTAAATAGATGGTATCACAATCTGCTGTTGCCCATGCAGAGTCTGAAAATTATCACTTGTTCTTTTCTGCTGAGCTGGTAAAGTTTATAATTTTGTGTATGGCCTGGATGCTGTGTACCCCATTTGTTTGTGTATCTGATTCTGATAAAACGCTTTGCCTCTTCGAAAGTTATACTTGTATCAGGCTGAGGTAGCTTTCAACCTCCCTTTGCCAATCTGTCAGCCTCTTCATTGCCGGGTATGCTATAAATATTTTCCATTCCGGGATAATTATTTTCTTAATCTGCTTCTTCTTTCTGTTCAGATACCACGTGAGCTGGCATATATGACCATGTCTCTCTGCAGCCTGCTCTTCTCCCCCCCCCCTCCCCCCCCCCATGCTATTGGTCCATTATGTTGACGTATATCTACACTACAATGTTAAACTGCTCAGTATCTTCTTTCATTATTGTCATTGTTATATTTGTCATTTCATCTTCTCTGTTGCCGCATTATGTTCCAGCATCTTTCTTCCCTTAACATGTACCAAGAAATGATCATTATATTAATCAGTATCACCGTCACCAGGTGTCTGATGTAGGGTGACCACATTTTTTTTCTTCACAAAAAGAGGACATTTTATGAGTCTTTGGCATGAAAAAGAGGACAATACAAGACAAAAAAAAGGACTTTAATTTCAATCTATTATTGCATGATTGTGATGACTAGAGTTATAGCACGTTTCACTAGCTTTGCCCAACTTCAAAATGCTATATCTCAGTGAATATATAACGCATATAAGTGAAATTTTGTGTGTGAATTTGAAATGGTATATACCCTATGAATTAAATTTTTCATTAAAATGCGGCCACTGGTTTCAGTTTTCGTTTCTTTGCTATATAATATCAAAATCCTACTTGCCAACACACATCACACACACACATATTGAAATGTCTACAGTAAATTATACGACCTCATTTGCTCATTTTTGGTTTTTCAAACAATTGGCATGACTTTAGCGTGAAATTGCGTGAAACTGCACTTCTTGAACATAAAACAGTTCATATCCGGTGTTACGCACACATTCTCAATCAGTGGCGTGTCTACAAAAATTATTGTGTGGTTAAGTAGGAAAAATGAGTCTGCGAGTACATTTTATGACATTACAGCAAATCACAAATAGGATTTTAAAGTATTTCTGCAATGAAGCTACTCGTGGAAAACTATATCATTCTATTTCAAACCCACAACAGAGGACTATTCATGCCGTGGGGATAAGCAAACGATCATTGCACCGCTGGATAGCGACATCTGAAATTCCTAATTCCAGTGTTTTACACACGAAAATTAGACCAAGAGTGGTGGATAATTTTGACAGATGATCCGCAGAGAAATTTGCAATATGTTTCACAATAATGAGGCAGTGACTTTAAGGAAATTGAAAATTTGGTTAAGAAAGAATAATGACATTGATATTTCCAAATCTACGCTATGGAGGACTATTAGGAGTTTGGGATTCACTTTTAGAAAATATGTTGGTGGTAGAAACCTTATTTGTGAGAAGCCTCATATAGTTGCAATGAGAAGCAAATATTTACGCGAGATCAGAGAAATGAGAAGAGATTGTTATGATTTTGTGTATTTAGATGAAACATGGATCAATGCGCACCACAGTAATGAACGAGAATGGCAATCATCTGATGGGACAACTAAGAGACTAGTACCAAGCAGCAAAGGACAGCGCCTAATAATTGCACATGCAGGAAGCAGCCATCATGGGCTTCTAAATAATACTGAACTCATATTTGTTTCAAAATCCACAGATAATAGGGATTATCATACAAAGATGAATGGCAAGATATTTCAAGATTGGATTGTGAATCATGTACTTCCTTCATTGGATAGACCGTCGTGTTTGATAATGGACAATGCTTCATATCACAACGTTGTGGCACCAGAAGATAAAGTTCCTAATTCATCAAGTTCTAAAGATGTATTAAAGATTTGGCTGACCAAAAACAACATTCCATTCAACGAAATGTCCCTGAAGCCTGAATTACTTGGAATTGTAAAAAAGACACAGCATACAAAGATATTTCACATAGACAAGGCAATCCATGAAAATGGTCACAGATGTTTAAGATTGCCTCCTTACCTATCTCACTTAAACCCAATAGAATTAGTCTGGGCGAAAATTAAGGAACAGGTAGCAACAGAAAATAGAACGTTCAAATTAAAAGATGACGAAATACTTACAAAAGCCGCCATCTCCATGTGTTATAAGAGGAAGAGGAATATTGGACAATGATGGTTTGTCCTTTATTCAGCCGAGATTGATTATCAATTTCTCATAGACATCTGATTATGATTCGGATGAAGTTTAATTTCTTTAAAGATGACCTTACCGTTATTTACAAGCACAGTAGAGGAGCAACGTTCCATTATGATATTTATGAACCGCAAAGTGGTGATACCTATTGAAATAATTAGATCAATGAAGGTCCAGTTTGGTAGCGCACTAAATGTCAATGACAAACAATGTCACGAGTATCTCGCATGCAGATCATTTAAGAAATCATCTTCAACAGGTATTCATATGCAAACGTGATGGCCACATTATTGTAATAGTAGACACGCCTATGCCTAATCAATTCACAGAATCTGTGACTGAAGTGGTAAAATTTCTGTTCTCGATACACAATAATTAGTATGCCGACAAAGATCAAAGGATTTCATTCGTTTATGGGAACTAGACATGATGCACAGATATAAAGTATATATTTGTTGGGTCTAACCCAATATAACATCGTAAGCAAAAAATGGCATTAATACGTTGGACGGTTAATTAGATAATTACATTTGTTTGAGGGCAAAGCTATTGAAACGTGCTATAGTTCTAGTTTTATAATGGCTAGAAAACAGCTGAAACAAAATGTCCTTTAAAAAGTATGTTTTAAAATCGTTTTAACATCAAAAATGAGCTTTCCACATAATAATCACTATTGATAAAATTACTATCATTTTATTTATGTTTTGTGGACATTATCTTCTTTTAAATATTCATGGAATTGAACATTCGACAGTTCTTTTAAATTATATTGCAGAAGCAAAATTCCATTGATGGAATCGCCATTCAATTTGTTTGCCTTTTGTCCAGTGACTTTCCTTCAATGCAAAAAGCCTGTCCACGTTTACATTGTCACCAGGCACCACAAACAAATATTGTGCGATCATTAAAAGTACAGAATGAAATTCGAACATTTCCTGATTGTTTTAAAAATGTGGTTTGCTTCTCATATGCCAGCAACTGCCTGAATCCTTCATAACTAATTTTACTTTCAACAAATATTGTCAGGTTGTTAAGTTGATCAAAACACTTGCATTGTCAACTGCAACATCTTTATCAATTAAATATTGCCTAGAAGCTTGCACATCTACATGTTGGTATTTCATGAAGGTCATGACATCTAATGGTTTCATCGATATCTGTGAGTCTTCTAAACAATTGATGTAGGCCCTGGGCATATCTGCTTTTGTTGTCCTCGTGAAACTTGTCACACAAACTACCACGTCTGCCTCTTCGTTTTTCAAGAAGCATATTCAGAATCGTCGGGGGCACAGACTCTTGATACAAGCGCTGCTTAAGAGTAATTATTACAGTCTATTTATCTGAAAAATACTCCTTATAAAATATATTTGCATAATATATATTTCTTCGAAGTCATGGTCAGTCTCCGAGGTGAGAACTCTTGACAAATTGCACATTTGAAAAAAGCTGCCCAGACGCCATATCTTAAGGTGAAAAAGAGGACTAATCTAGGGAAAACAGAACAGATGGGCACCATAGTCTTATGCCCCAGTTAATAAGTGTCAACTTCAAAATGTGTCTTGTGCTGCTTGTAGCAAAGTTAGTTTTGCTGGGGAGGTTATGATGGTATCCTAAAAGAATGAAATCCGTGTATGTATTAACCGTGTGAGGTCAAGCACATGTAGGCCCCTGACTCTATAAATGATGATGATGAATTATGTGCAGGGAACCTAACGCTACCTCCCTAGATCTCACACGGTCACTATTTTGGCTCTAGTGTCTGGTGTATGATGTACCTAGTGTCTAGGGGAGAAATGAAATGATGGTACACAACACAAAAACACTTTAAGTTTCTATGAGGAAGTGAATAAAAACCTGTGGTTACGTTTTTCTTTAAATTTGGTATTTTTTGTACAATTTATTTTGCCTGTCCAATCATATCTTTTGGACAGGTCTTTGAAAATGAGGACAAGATAGTTTACAGAAAAAGATCAACTAAAAATGTGTGGACAATCTGCCCAATAACTATAAAGTTAATATCTGTCTTTCCTGTTGGAATGTTCACAGCTTACACTTTATTCATCTAAGAGGGAGAGTCACTGTGTATGAGGGGCTGTATTATCATCATACTCCATCAACTTCCTGAGTATGATTTGAAATACCAGTGTTTATTTAAAACGAAACTGTCAGATATACCCAGGTCCTTAACATATCACCTGGGGTTTCTTGTTGAATGATAAGATAGTGTGAAGTTGCAGAAATATCGATATCACATCACACGCCCAAGCTCCTGCTGTTATCTCTTGACAGCATACATGAATTGTCGGAGACTTCTTGGCGTTATCGTCACTCCTCAGGTTTCCTGTTACCAGCTGGCAACAGGAAATAAAACCTCTGCAACAAAAGGACACCCAGGCCTTTTATGTCTGATCACTTTTGATATTATTTATTTCCCTACGGTGATATGGGGTCAGCCTCGCGTGCATTTCAGGTGCACTCGCCCCTAGTTTTTCATGACTCCCACCTTGCTGTGACCACACCTCAGGTCCCTATGGCAGATACGCCACTGTACATTTACATAGTTTTCCTCAATAATATAATGTGGGGTAACCACATTTCCTTTTATGTATTTTTCTCTTCTTTTTCTTTTTAAATATAAATGCTTCAGGCATGTTGAACAGTGTTCATGGAACACGGAGGCTTACTAATATACTCTAATACAATAATATTCAAACATAATCATGACAACATACATCAGTTAGATACATTTCAACGTGAGGACTCATTAATGTCTGCTCCCGGCACGTCCTTCACTTTTTCCCAATAGCAGTATCTAACTTTGGTAATGGGATTAAACATATTAAATTCATAAAGCATTCTTACCACAAATCAAGAAATATAAACAAATGACGCTGACTTGCAAAGAAATGGCCTCAGTTTCTTCTGAACTGTCCAGACTGTGAATACTTATTTAGTTATTTAATTTTAAATTTATCACAGCTGTTCTCAGCGTATCTGAATGAAAAATATTGTTCAACTGGCAATGAATAGTGAAAGCTTTTTGCTAATATTTAGTAGCACTGGCCAATCGAAAGCTGGCGACTACCAGAATTCAAATGCAGTTTTTGAAAAACAAAAATTATTCCAAACTCTGCGTCTGGTAGTCTATTGGCCAGTCTGCTTTAGTTATGCCCAATACAAAAAGATGTTTCGTTTTGGATTACATTTTTCCTACCGCTCCCCTTTCCCTATTATACTCTTTTTACCCAAGCGAATTTGAATTTCCTCAATGCCTCTCTTCTAAGCTCGCGTCTCCACTACCGTTATAAAAAACAAGCAGGAACGACAGTCTGTCTGGTCGAGCGTCCGTAGACATTTAGTATTTTCTCAATAACTTGGCTAATACTTGGACTACCATATTCTTTAAAACAGATTCTTGCTCCGTGAACTCTAAGCTATACTACCATATGATTTTTATGGTCAGATTCATATTGGTTTAGATTTTCAATTTCTCCACTGACAATCGTCAAATAAAATTTTGCACAAGACGGCCATCTTCCCCTCTCTCTTTCACCTCGCCAGCATGTATTTTTCAAATAACTAACTTGTTTTAGTTACGTCAGAAATACTACCGCGAGGATGAAATAAAATTGTCTGCCTGTTTGCCTCGGCTGGCTTTGCTCCAGCGTGTATATATGCATGGCAGAATGTGTCAAGCGAAGCGGGGTGTTGGCGTGGCGGGTTAAGAATTGGCGTTAATAATTTGTATTGTATCGTGGAACACTACCAAAAAATGTAAGGATTACTACTAAATTTTGCGTTAAAGTTGACAGAATACGTTAATTCAGATAGTTATTTTGCGGCACACTTCCGCAAAATCGTTAATTTTAAGGCTAGGCTGCAGCAGAGCTGGCAAAATGTTAAATATTAGTAGTACGTTTTCGAAACCGAAACTAAAACGCGTGTTAGATTTTTACCGTGTGATCGTTCTATAGGCTTAGCACTGCACAAATTTCAGCTCTATGCTGGCGTGTGAGAGGATCACCGTCAGACACAATAGGGTGGGTTTATTTATTATCATTTTATGACAAAAACCTTACTGAAATGAGCGATTATTCTCGCAGATTTTACTACACTGCTAAGGAGCCGCGTCATCCGCACAAAGTTTTATGTGCTAGTGTTGTTTGTGTCATCTTGACCAGGTGTCATATTCTGCTATTGATCCTTGTCTTCTTGACCAGGTGTCATATGCTGCTATTGATCCGTGTCATCTGCTGCTATTGATCCGTGTCATCTTGACCGGGTATCATATATTTGAATTGATCCATGTCATCCTGACCAAGTATCATATTCTGCTATTGATCCATGTGATCTTGACCAGGTGTCATATTCTGCTATTGATTCATGTCATCTTGACCGGATGTTATATTCTGCTATTGATCCATGTCATCTTGACCAGGTGTCATATGCTGCTATTGATTCATGTCATCTTGACCATGTGTCAAATGCTGCTATTGATCTGTGTCATCTTCACCATGTGCCATATGCTGCTTTTTATCTGTGTCATCTTGACTGTGACATATTATGATAATAGTTTTCATATATCTATTTCATTATCTACACTTTTCTTTTACCTAGCTTTCATCTACGCACCTTTGTTAACATAAAACCCTCCTACACTCAGAAATCTGTTTCTTTTACTAATTTAGCACGCATATTTTATTGCTGTTCGCTATTTCGTTTGATGAATGTTCACGAGCAGACCTATTAGCTAACGTTGAGCTGTAATTAAACGCCAGCGATTGAAAATCGTTGTAATAGATCAGACAGCGATCGGGGGAAATAATTTTAGTACTAAGAGCAGATAATTTGTAACCAAGGTGAGACAAATTTCTATTACCTCCCTTGTAAATCCGTTCGCTAGAAAGGTAATTAAACACGGCGAATCGCAAGATCAAAAGACATTGCTCGCTAGAATGGCCCATACGAGCAGAGACGTGTAAAATTTGCACTGATTAGCAAATTACGTTACGCCGGATCTCAAGCGAGTCCGTACGCAACAGAGAGAGTCTGGGTTTCGGTTCTAGCGTGAAAAATGGCTTTGATTTCACGTATTCCCCAAGATCTGAACGTAGGTGCTAAATCTAGCAGAGCATCTGGTTTCGGTGTATAGTGTAACATTCCCTTTGATTTCAGAGATATATATACCCCAGCATTTTTGACGTTATCCAGTACCCTCAGATCTTAAAGACATCTAGCTCGATTTCTAGAATCACTTGTATTAGTGAAGTTTCTTAGTTTTTCGTTGGAGATAGTCTTAGAATTTCTGTGTTTGAGTATTGGGTCAAACCCTAAACCTTACCAGCGGCTTCCATATGAATCTGAGTATAACGAACTTCAGTCCAACAGTACAAAAGAACATTCTGATATAAATATCGGGTTTTCAAGGTGACTTGTCTGGCCTCGTGCTTACACCCAGAAAGAGACAGAGTACCAACCCAAAGAATATTAAGAATAAATTGTAACTGGACTTATCTTCTTCTTCTTCTTCGATCCTTAACCACCGACCGTCAAAGCAGTCAGTGGCCATCACGCCTAGTGGCGTCTTGTAGGGCAACAACAAATTCATTCCACTTTGCACGGTCGGTGGCCATCCTTCGTACAGTGCCCCAACTCTGGTTCATTCTTTGCATCTCAGCCTCCACAGTCCTCCGCCAAGTTGTTTTTGGTCGGCCTCTCTTTCGCTTTCCTTCAGGGGTCCAAAGCATAGCTGTTCTTGTGATGGCATCGGGGTCTCTTCTGAGGACATGACCAACCCAGCTCCAGCGTCTGCCAGCTATGATGGTGTGCATGTCCTCTTGCTTGCTACGAGTAAGCAGATCTTGGTTGGTGATGGTATTCGGCCAAAAAATGCGGTGAATTTTTCTTAGGCATGTTGTGTGAAAAGAGGACAATTTTGACATTTCCTTCTCTGTGACTCTCCAGCATTCCGCCCCATAGAGAAGCACAGAAAGCACGCAGCTCTGATATAATCTTAATTTTGTGCTTGTGCTGTATTGGGAGGACTTCCAGATGTTATTTAGGCTAAAGAAGGCTGTTCTTGCCTTGTTCATTCTGATGTTGATGTCTTTGCCTGCCCTACCGTCTGGTGTTACTATGCTTCCTAGGTATGTGAAGGTATCTGTCTGTACCAATTGCTGATTCCTTACTGATATGGGCTCAGGGTTGCTCACATTGAGCGTCATGACCTCAGACTTCTTTAAATTGATGTTCAAGCCCACCTGCTGGCTAAATTTATTAAGTCTATCCGTTTTTTCCTGGATGTGTTGATGTGAATGTGCCAGCAGTGCAATGTCATCTGCATATTCCAGATCTTCCAATGTAGAAAATGTAGTCCATCTTATTCCTCTTGGACTGCCTTCTGTTGTCTGGCGCATCACCCAGTCTATGACTGTTAAAAAAAGAGTGGTTGATAAGGGGCATCCCTGTCGTACTCCTGTCTTCACCTCGAAGGTTAGGTTGCTCTGCCCAACACTACACGTAAAGTTGGCATAGAGGCTTTTTATGATTGCCACTATGCAGCTTGGAATTCCATAAGCCCTCAGTATTTTCCATAAACTGTCCCTATGTATGCTGTCAAAAGCCTTTTCAAAATCAACGAAATTAATGTAAAGCTGTCTTTGCCATTCTGAGCACTGCTCTATAATGTTCCTGAGAGTGAATATATGGTCTACACATCTTCTGTTCTTTCTAAATCCTGCTTGTTCTTTCCTCAGTTTGTAGTCTACTGCCTTTGAAATTCTCTGTATAATTATCCTGCCTAGTATTTTTGCTGGGAACTGAGAGAAGAGTGATTCCTCTCCAATTATTGCAGTCTGCAAGATCTCCCTTTTTGGGCAATTTGACAATTATTCCTTTGTTCCACTCTGATGGTGTTGTCCCCGTTTTCCACACTTGTGCAAATAGTGGTTCTAATAGTTCTGCTGCTAGCTCAGGGTCTGTCTTAAATAGCTCTGCATTTAAGTTATCATGGCCCGGAGCTTTACCGTTCTTTAACCCTTTGATTGCTGTGATGATTTCTTCTTTTCGTGGAATGTCTGTATTTACATCTAGATCGTTTTCAGCCTCAGGAACATTCAATTGTGTCTCTGGTATTTCCTTGTTCAGAGTTTCTCTGAAGTGCTCTGCCCATCTTGTTTCCTGTCCTTCTGCTGTCTTGATGAGATTTCCTTGCTTATCTCTTACTAATGTAATATTGTTTGCACCTTGTTTTCCGCTGATGAATTTAGTTATTTTGTATACTGTGCTTTGTTCATTTCTCAGTGCTGCCTCTTCTGCCTGTTTTGCAAGATCGTCTAGGAAATTCCTTTTGTTGGCTCGGGTTTGGCGTTTAACTTCCCTGTCCAGCTGGCTGTACTGTTCGCTATATAGTTGCATTAACCTGGGGGACTTCGCTTCTGTTTTCTTTCTTTTCATTTCTTTTCTCATCTTTATGGTGTTTAGTGTTTCTGGTGTTATCCAGTCTTGCTTCTTCCTTTCCTGGAATCCTAAGCAAGATTTGCTACTTTCCTTATATACTGTTGAAATGGTGTTGAAATTCTGGTCTATATCATCAGTCAATGTCTTTTCCTGGCTTTTGGCAAATTGATATCGTTTCTTAATGTCGGCCGCAAAAGCTTTTCTGGTAAGGGGGTCCTTCAATTTGCTGATGTCAAACCTTTTCTGTGTAGTTACAGTTGGTCCAGCCCTTCTTAGTTTCACTTTCAGTTTTGCTACTACTAAATGGTGATCACTTCCCACATCTGCGCCTCTTCTTACCTTCACATCTTGTAATGCATGTCTCCATCTACCGTTAACCATGATGTGGTCTATCTGGTTTCTGTCCCGACCATTTGGTGATTCCCATGTTAACTTGTGAATTTCCTTATGTGGGAAAAGTGTTCCTCCAATGACCAGGTTGTTAATGCTACAGAAACTTATTAGCTTATCCCCATTTTCGTTTGCTGTTCCGCTGCCGCATTTCCCCATTGTTCTTTCATTGTATGTATTGTGTGTACCAACTTTCGCATTGAGGTCTCCCATTACTATAACAAGATCATATCTAGGTGTGTCTTCCATTTCTTTCTGCAGTTGTTGATAGAATTCATCCTTGACCTCCTCATCGCTATCATTCGTTGGTGCGTAGCATTGTATTATTGTAGTGTTGGTGAATCTCCCTCTCAATCTCAATCGTATCAGTCTGTTGTTGATGGGTTTCCATTCCAGTAATGTCCTTTCTATCCCTTTCTGTAGAATAATGGCTACGCCTTCACTGTGCTGTCCATCCTCTCTTCCAGAGTAAAGTACTGTTTCTCCTGTTGCTGTTTTAACTTTTCCTGCCCCTGTCCATCTGCTCTCACTTATCCCCAGGATGTGTAACCTATAGTTTCTCATTTCTGCCGTGACCTGTCTTAGTTTACCTGTCTCGTACAGTGTCCTGACATTCCAAAATCCTATTCTTGTATCCTGTTTTGCGGTCAGGACATCCGTTTTCATGTCAGTGGCTTCCTTTCGGCTTTCACCACTGACAGTCATACGAGCCACAGACTCCGAATGTCCATCCCGCAGCAAAGTTTGTTCATTTGATGTTGTTTCCGTAACTTCATTATTTTTTTTACATAGACAGGGGTGTCAGCCCTATGTTAAAACCCCCAACCTGGAGGACCAGGGTACCAGCTTTTGTCTGACCCCTACCCACACAGACCAGTCCAGCTTGGTTGAACCTACCAGGAGTAAAACTCCCACTGGCATAGCTCTGGGGATTGTCAGGGTACGCAAGCTGCCATACCGCTACAAGGTATAGGTACCATTGATGGCAGAACTGGACTTATAGATATCCAGATTTCTTTTTCTAAATTTTCATATACATTCAGCCCGTTGTGGCGACAGAATCAGACATTGACATTACCTGAATAACAACCACTGTGTTGTGAAGAAGATTGATCCTGAACAGATTTATTTACTTGACACTCGATTTAACGGTCGAATATTCCAAACTACTGTACACTGTGAACATTAGATCTCTTAAGTATTTTCCTACCTGGACAAAAATTGAAGTGACTTAATCAGCATCCTACTAACAGTAACGAATCAAGAGTTTCCCAACATTTAGATTAATTAGTCTTGGAAAAACTGGGGCTTGTTTCGCCAAAACCCAACCTTGGATTTGCTGTGTGTACCTTAACGATTGTTCCAGATGTTGTGAAAGCACCTATTAGGTAAGAGTGACTGGATGTGATCACAGGTTTGTCAGAGCGAGAGAAAGCAGGGATGAATAATTCTTTATTGTGTAACCCATGTACTCACTTTGTATTTTTTTATGCAAGTTTTGCTAATGCTGTCCCTTTCAGAACAGATTAACGTATAAACTCTGTTCTTTACTGTAGAGGGAAATCCTAGACCATAACGTACAAACCTTTGAGTCCTTGGGGGTTAATAACTTTCTTCTAACGGGATCTTGTCTCAACAGAGTGAGGGAGGATTACACCTATGAGTCTAACTCTTTAATTAATTTCTTAACTTATGTTTATTTGTATTTGATTGATATTCAAAATATTGCTGTTGTGAAGTTCTTTACGATAAATAAAATTTACATAAACTTTATTTTCGTGTGTCGGTCAGCTCGTCCCAACATATCCCTACATCAATTGATATAGTTTTCACGTTTGTGCGTCTAATTGTCGTCACGTATCTGTGTGTGTGTAGATGTGAGTGGTTGAATATATCAATATATATATTTATAGAAAAACTGTCTGATCTAAAAATCTCAGTCATAACCGATAGGCTAGATAGATTATATCTCAAATCCAGGGACAGACTTTACCTTTCACCACTTCACTCGTGAAAAATCTATTTCTTTACCTTATCTCCCACTGAGCTATCACCTGTTCTAGTTCTCTTCAGACCGGACCATAATTGATCTTAAATACCTATCAAAAATCTACGACATTTACCATGTGTCATATGCTGTTATTGATTTGTGTCATCTTGACCAGGTATTATATTCTGCTATTGATCCATGTCATCTTGACCAGGTGTCATGCTGCTATGGATCCATGTCATCTTGACCAGGTGTTATATGCTGCTATAGATCCATGTCATCTTGACCAGGTATTATATTCTGCTATTGATCCGTGTCATCTTGACCAGGTGTCAAGCTGCTATAGATCCATGTTATCTTGACCAGGTGTCATATGCTGTTATTGATTTGTGTCATCTTGACCAGGTATTATATTCTGCTATTGATCCATGTCATCTTGACCAGGTGTCATGCTGCTATGGATCCATGTCATCTTGACCAGGTGTTATATGCTGCTATAGATCCATGTCATCTTGATCAGGTATTATATTCTGCTATTGATCCGTGTCATCTTGACCAGGTGTCAAGCTGCTATGGATCCATGTTATCTTGACCAGGTGTCATATGCTGCTATAGATCCATGTCATCTTGGCTAGGTATTATATTCTGCTATTGATCCGTGTCATCTTGACCAGGTGTCAAGCTGCTATGGATCCATGTCATCTTGACCAGGTATTATATTCTGCTATTGATCCATGTCATTGTCGTGGAATATTCTAATCCACATATATAAATTATTAGGTAAATATGAAGCCTAACAAATAAAATTAATAAAGAAAAGAGCAATGGTAAAATAACAGTGCTGTCACAAAGAAGGTACTCGAA
Source organism: Oreohelix idahoensis (assembly GCA_024509875.1). Lineage (NCBI taxonomy): Eukaryota > Metazoa > Mollusca > Gastropoda > Stylommatophora > Oreohelicidae > Oreohelix > Oreohelix idahoensis. The sequence goes on from JAMPIV010015354.1 coordinate 81,647, forward strand.
ATCCCCCTTGTTTTCTGCTTCGTCTGCAAATTGTAACGCTTTCACGTTGATAGTAAAAGCTTACTGTATTATTACCCACTTTCTTCAATGAAACGTGTGCTGTATTTCTTGGAAAAACATTGAGAGGCACCCTGCGTAATGACCTAAATTAATCCTAACATTAATTATATTACGTTACCAAAACGAACGAACAGATGGACTCAAATAGAAAGAGAGAGAGGGGCGAATGAAATCAGGAACGCATGCAAAATTAAACACGCGTCGCGCGATACACAATTACTACTATCACGCGTGTTAGGCTACATGCACTAACTTTTTCGGACGGACAGTGATAAAATACACTACCCTTCCCAGAGTTAGGTTTTAAAATCATAAAAAACGCTTATTAGGAAAGATAACAATAGATGGGTTTACGTTTGAAAACATTACAGTACCCAGACAGCACATCTTCGAAACAGGAGGTAGAAGAAATTGCATATTTTGAACGCAGCCACGTAGCTCTTTTAAATTTGGATATTTGGGTTCCTTAGGGCTTGCTGACAAAGAATATGTAAAACGTTACGCAAATAGTCCAGGAATTAATAAATTATAACCAAAATAAAATAGTGGGGATGCCTGACAACATAAAATCATTTCTGCTCATAAAATTTTTTTATAACGTGTTTGAAAAAAACCTTACGTTACAGAAATAGCCTACCATGTAAACTCCAAATTGATTGGAGCGCAACAAATGAAAGACTAACCACGATTGGTCGGACTATAAATACTATCTTTCGTTGTTAGGGGAGACGTGGAAAGGTAACATTTTTTCAAACACTTGTCGAAACGTGGCCTCATTGGCTAGACTCGCTGATATACTCACTTAGGAGCGTTAGTTCGAGACCACTAGTGCAAATAAGCTTGATAAAGCAACAGTGCGTTGAAGCCAGCTCATATTTTGCTAAATAAAAGCCTGGAACATAAGCAGATGGGAATTTGTGCCAGAATTCATTGCTAATCAACGTATCTGTGTTTATTCTATGAATTGTGGTAAGCTTAAACCATTCAGTATCTTGTAATGAAAATTGAATGTGAATTGTTAATTTATGCCTGTATATATGTGTAGTTCAGTAGCAAACATGATGTAAAGCCTATATGCTCCAGCCTGAACAGAAGGTGTCGGAGGAAAGTAAAACTGCATGGAATGGCCAAACAGTACACTGACACCTAGATTATTGATTAGACAGAAACAATGCTGGAAGTGCAGAGGCGTGGTAACCATTAAGGAGGTAAATACTGGTATAAAGTATTTCAGATGAAGCTGACAGTTGGCCTAACGCTCTGAACTCAATGTTTGTGATGTATTGTGCCCAGTGTAAAAAGAAAGTATAAATTAGTTATGAAGTAGAAGGTACATCCTTCTTGTTTTCAGGGACCGTGGTCTTGATGGTATTGAGCAGCACCTGGTTAGAGCTGTGCTGAATCCAGAGTCGGACAGCATACTCCTTGGTCCATCTAGCTATCAGTGAGGTGTCTCCAGAGCCCAGGGGAGAATTCGAGCAGAAGAGTCTTTTCCTGCCGCCATCACGCAAGATAAGCTGATTTGGCCAGCTGAGCTCAACATTATGTCCCCTCATCTTGAAATGACTTTGTAAAAATAACATTCAGAGGGGAATTTAATTGTCTTAATATCAGGAACTGAGAACATCTCCAATACTAGTCCCAAAAGACAAACTATTGAAGTCATGATGACAAATACCAACAGAGCTTGAACAAAACAAAACCAGTTTTACCTCATATTACTACTACACCACTGACACACATAGGATATTTTTAATAATATATGTCACTACAATATTCATATTGATAAATTCTGTACATATAACTTGTAATTAAAATTGATTGTGATTCCTGGTTCCCTTTGTATTTGAATCAGGACACATATTCATTCATGACAGCAATGAATACATATTGTTATTTGAAAAGTTATCAGTGACTTCTTTAAGATATCCTTGTAGAGTGTTTTATGTATGTGAGTGTCACAGTGTTGTCAAGTGTAGTGGAGTAAATTAAATTGTTTATCTGTCTGTTGTTGTGACTTACACTTCATCATACACATACCCTAGACACATAACGTAGTCATCACACTATTCCAGAATAATTCTGACTGAGATATATATATATGTGGCAGCAAGTAAGGTTATCTATAATACACTACTCTCATTAGATATAGATACCTTCACAGCTGATCTCAGTCAGTACACTAAGTCCCCCTATAAATATTTATAACATCCCACTTCACCACATATATTGGGGGCTCGTCCGGGATTTTGAATCTTTCCCTATTAAAAATATTGGGGGTAATTCACTTCAGGGAATATAAGAATTAAAAGGTATCCTTGGGTGGAATTAAATAAGGTTGAGCTCACGGTGCCTGTGTTGTCCATTAGATATATTTAGAGATTAAATTGTTGGTTAGACATTGTAGAAATTTACCTGATAGACAATGGCGGACCTGGCCAAGTTTCGATCTGCTGCTGTACAGACTGCAAAAGAGTTAGGATTAGATGGGCAAGTTATGGTTGCCTATGTCACTACGGAATGTGACAAATTTATTGAACGCGAAGAAAGAAGATTAGAAAAAGAGGCCGAAAGAAAGTTAGAGGCTGAGACTAAGAGGTTGCAAGCTGAGGCTGAGACTAAGAGGTTGCAGATTGAGGCTGACAAAGAGGCTAAGAAATTGGAAGCAGAAAGAGAAGACAAAAGATTAGCTGCAGAAAGGGAAGAGAAGAAATTAGCTGCAGAAGAGAAGAGATTAGCTGCAGAGAGGGAAGCAGAAAAGGAGGAGAAAAGATTACAAAGGGAACATGAATTACGACTAAGGGAGTTTGAGTTTCAGGGCCATGCTCCTGAAAATGGTGCCAGTCCCTTTGCCTCTGATGCCACTGCTAGCCAAGGAGCCTCAACCTCAGCTATGAATTTTCATTTAGATCATTTTGTTGAGAAAGACGATGATATAGAGAGCTACCTAAATAGGTATGAACTATTAGCTACCACGTATGGGTTAGAGAGAGAAAGGTGGAGCTTAAAGTTATCTCAGGGACTTCGTGGGGCAGCTTATGAAGTTTTTGCAAAAATGAGCAGAGGTGATCAGGAAAATTATGACATGCTAAAGCAGGCTCTTTTGTTAAGATATGAAAAGAATGCAGAATTCTATAGGAAAAAATTTAGGAATGCTAAACTACTGTCAGGTGAAACCTATCACCAGTTCTCTGCACGAATAGAGACATACTTGGAGAAATGGACTTCTCTGGGGAAAACCCAAGATCTTAAGGAAATGGTCCTTATAGAGCAATTAAGAGAGTCCATGGCTCCAGACCTGAGAAAGTTTCTCATGGAACAAGGTGCAGAGAGGCTGGGTGAGTTGCTAAATGTTGCTGAAAGGTATCAAGCAGCTCAAGCAGAGGTAACAGGTAATAAAAAGAAACAGGTGGACAACTTTAGGGCACCACAGAACTTTAATAAATTTGATCCTAAGGGTCAAAATAAAGGTAAGCACCAATTTGATAGGCCACGGTATGACAATAAAAATAAATTCCCACAATTCGATGAAAGGAAATATAATGAAAGAAAATCTTTCAACCAAGGAAAAAGGTGGTGTAAGAATTGTCAGATGGACAATCATGACACTGACCGTTGCAGAAGGAAACCTGTGTATATGGCAACCCTTCAGGTCAGGTCGACCTCAAGACAGGAGAAGGATATTATGTTAGATACCACTCCAGAAGAGATGAGGAAGGCACAGGCTGGGGATAAAACACTCAAGCCTTGTTTCAGAAAATTGTCAACTTGTCATACAACTCCAGGCAAGGGAGATTTTTACATGAAAAACAAGTTGATGTATAGGAAGACTGGAGCTAGATCCAAAGGTCAAGGACAGCTGGTACTTCCTAAAAGATATAGGGCAGACTTAATAAGGAGCCTACATGTGAAACCAGATGGGGACCATGAGAAAATAGGTACCATCATTCAAAAGGTGGCTCACAATTATTATTGGCCCAAAGCAAGATGGGACATTGAGAATTTTGTAGAAAGGTGTAGCATAGCACATGAGGGAACACCCACAAGTGGGAACATGGATCAGGACCTGGACACGCCACGGGGCAAAATTAGGCCTGATAATAAAAAGAAAAATAGATTTGAAAAAGTGGACCAAATGAAATGGGAAGCCCCTTTTCACGGACAAGCTTCACTTAACTGTTTTACAATGGCCACTATGCGGAGAGTGCAAAAAGATGTCTTACCCCAGGATAAGCCGAAAATCCCTCAATCGGAATTAAACAAACTGGAGGAAGAGGATGTAGGGAGGAAATCTCTCATCAAGAATTTTAAGTGGGGAGAAAGCCCCAAAAGAATTGGTAGCGGTCGTTTTGTGAATGATAATTCTGGGAGGAAAAATCATCACTATAAAGCTTCGAGTGGAAGAGACCATACCGGTGCATGGACAAATAGGTCCACACAATTAAAGGTCCATATGTAGCTTTGTTAAGAACGTGGACTGATGAAAAGGCAGAGGAAAACATTACATCTTCATACCAATATGTGAATGAGCTGACCACTCGGTTAAAAACTGGCTGGAAACTTGCCAATGAAAATTTGAAACAAGCCAGGAAGAAACATGCTGCCTATTATAACAGGAAGGCGAAAGACAGAAATTTGGCTGTGGGAGAGAAAGTACTGCTTCTTTTGCCCGGGAGTCAGAATAAGTTACAAATTGGATGGCAGGGTCCATATACAGTTTTAGAGAAGGTGTCTAGAACAAATTATAAGATAGATAAGAAGGGGAAAGAAAAAATCTATCATGTGAATCTCCTGAAGAAATATTTGGAAAGAGAACATCAGGAAGAGACACACTTGTTGACCTTGTCCATCGCCATGGAGATGAAAAAGGAACCACTTTCATCATTTGAGTATCCATTACACCCCTGTGAGACAGCAGCACAGGTGAAAATCAGTACACATTTAACGAAAACACAGAAAGAGAGAGTGCAACAGGTTCTAAATAATCATGTAGAGGTGTTAACAGACCGACCAGGGCATACAAACCTATTGGAATATGATATGAAACTAATAGACTCCACACCTGTCTGTATGAAACCATATTCGATTCCGTTTGCTAAGGAGAAAGCTTTGAAGGAAGAGATAGACTATCTATTGAAGGAAGGAATTATTTCGCACAGTGAGTCTTCGTATAGTTCCGGTGTTGTACTCTTACGGAAGCCCTCTGGAGAACATAGACTCTGTATAGATTACAGGAGACTGAATGCTATTACAGAAGGACAGGTGGATCCATTGCCGGATACAAATCAGCTGTTTGCCAGACTAAATAAAGCTAAATATTTCTCAAAAGTGGATCTGAGTAAAGGATACTATCAGATTCCAGTAAAGCCTGAGGTTAGACCATACCTAGCTTTTAGTACCTCAGAAGGACACTATGAGTTTAATAGATTGCCATTTGGATTGAAGAATGCGCCTAGTGTCTTCTCTAGAATGATGAGAAAATTATTGGATCCTCTGAATAATCCCTGTATAACAAATTTTATGGATGATATCCTTATAGCAACAGAAACATTTGAGGAACACATTGACTCTCTGAACATGCTGTTTGATCGACTTAGGGAGGCAAATTTAACAGCCCGACCAACCAAATGTTGCGTTGGATGTAAAGAATTGGAATTTTTGGGACACACAGTTTATCAGGGAAACATGACCCCTGACCCAAAGAATTTAGAGAAACTACAGAAAGCCCCGAGACCACAAACCAAGAAGGACGTGAGATCCTTTGTCTCATTATGTGGTTTCTACCAGAAGTATATCAAAAACTTTAATTCCATATGTGCACCGTTAACTGAATTGACACGTAAAGGACATCCAGATCGCATTACATGGACACCACAATGTGAAATGACTTACCAAGAATTGAAGGAAAAGCTCACAAGTAAACCCATTTTGAAATTACCTGACTTAAGTCAAGAATTCATAGTAAGGACGGATGCAAGTAATATTGGGTTAGGTGCAACTCTTGGCATATGCTAGCAGAAAGTTGAATAAAGCTGAAATCAACTACTCAACTAGCGAAAAAGAATGTCTTGCAGTAATATGGGCGATAAAGAAATTCAATATTTATCTATATGGGAAGGCATTTAAGTTGCAAACAGACCACAAACCTTTATCGTTTCTAGCACAGGCTAGGCATGAGAACTCCAGGTTACTCCGATGGTCTTTACTTTTGGCTCCATATAATTTTAGCATTGAGTATATATCTGGAAAAACCAATTTGGGAGCGGATTTTTTAAGCCGCCATCCGTGTGATGAGATTCACCGTAAACCCCAGAAATAATAATAAATTTCTCTATGTGTATATAGAATAAAGGACTGACATATAATGTCTGTTTTAAGAGGGGAGGTGTCGTGGAATATTCTAATCCACATATATAAATTATTAGGTAAATATGAAGCCTAACAAATAAAATTAATAAAGAAAAGAGCAATGGTAAAATAACAGTGCTGTCACAAAGAAGGTACTCGAAATCCCCCTTGTTTTCTGCTTCGTCTGCAAATTGTAACGCTTTCACGTTGATAGTAAAAGCTTACTGTATTATTACCCACTTTCTTCAATGAAACGTGTGCTGTATTTCTTGGAAAAACATTGAGAGGCACCCTGCGTAATGACCTAAATTAATCCTAACATTAATTATATTACGTTACCAAAACGAACGAACAGATGGACTCAAATAGAAAGAGAGAGAGGGGCGAATGAAATCAGGAACGCATGCAAAATTAAACACGCGTCGCGCGATACACAATTACTACTATCACGCGTGTTAGGCTACATGCACTAACTTTTTCGGACGGACAGTGATAAATACACTACCCTTCCCAGAGTTAGGTTTTAAAATCATAAAAAACGCTTATTAGGAAAGATAACAATAGATGGGTTTACGTTTGAAAACATTACAGTACCCAGACAGCACATCTTCGAAACAGGAGGTAGAAGAAATTGCATATTTTGAACGCAGCCACGTAGCTCTTTTAAATTTGGATATTTGGGTTCCTTAGGGCTTGCTGACAAAGAATATGTAAAACGTTACGCAAATAGTCCAGGAATTAATAAATTATAACCAAAATAAAATAGTGGGGATGCCTGACAACATAAAATCATTTCTGCTCATAAAATTTTTTTATAACGTGTTTGAAAAAACCTTACGTTACAGAAATAGCCTACCATGTAAACTCCAAATTGATTGGAGCGCAACAAATGAAAGACTAACCACGATTGGTCGGACTATAAATACTATCTTTCGTTGTTAGGGGAGACGTGGAAAGGTAACATTTTTTCAAACACTTGTCGAAACGTGGCCTCATTGGCTAGACTCGCTGATATACTCACTTAGGAGCGTTAGTTCGAGACCACTAGTGCAAATAAGCTTGATAAAGCAACAGTGCGTTGAAGCCAGCTCATATTTTGCTAAATAAAAGCCTGGAACATAAGCAGATGGGAATTTGTGCCAGAGTTCATTGCTAATCAACGTATCTGTGTTTATTCTATGAATTGTGGTAAGCTTAAACCATTCAGTATCTTGTAATGAAAATTGAATGTGAATTGTTAATTTATGCCTGTATATATGTGTAGTTCAGTAGCAAACATGATGTAAAGCCTATATGCTCCAGCCTGAACAGAAGGTGTCGGAGGAAAGTAAAATTGCATGGAATGGCCAAACAGTACACTGACACCTAGATTATTGATTAGACAGAAACAATGCTGGAAGTGCAGAGGCGTGGTAACCATTAAGGAGGTAAATACTGGTATAAAGTATTTCAGATGAAGCTGACAGTTGGCCTAACGCTCTGAACTCAATGTTTGTGATGTATTGTGCCCAGTGTAAAAAGAAAGTATAAATTAGTTATGAAGTAGAAGGTACATCTGATAACGTTGATATTTAGTTGGATATAATATATGTTGATAAAGTACACCAGAACACTCCTAGGCGGGAAGACAGGCGTCTATCATCATCAGTTGACAAGATCCCTATGGTGTTGCCTGCCCCACTGTAGTGTATGGAATGTCAACTTGACCTACGCAGTGTTGTGTAGACATGGATGGAGTGTATAATGTGCGAATGATGATAAGGGTTCGTGTTGTTGACAAATGTTCTCTTCTCACACTCATGTATGACCGGAAGTCATCGACACCAACGACTGTGTACCTTTTCTAAAGTTTAATTGGACGTACACACTCGACAGCACAGATAGTGACAAATCACAGGTTGCCATAATACATCATAGTACAGTGGACAAATGGTCTTGCAATGTTACATGGGCACTCATGTAGAATAATGGTATAATGGACTGTCAATAGCCAAGCACTCAGTATCGCCCATACATATATCATCTGACGTCACTGACTGAGCACGTCAGCTTGTAAACAATATTTCAGATGACTTCTAAACCTAATCTCGTTTAGCAACGATTCTTCCACATAATGTTCAGCACATATTTTTCCATATAATAATATTGAACCGCTAACAATGGGTTCTCATGTGTAGCAGTGATCTCTGGACTGATCAAGCGATAATACGGGCATCCCTTTTCTCTTCTTGAAAGTCCTACATGTTTTGGTTCCAAGATGGCTCCACTCGTGAACTGTCACTCACGTTTGAATACAGATAATGAATCTGTTCTAAAGTTAGTCATTCATACAACATTTCGTTGCTCTGTAGATTTGGTCATGAACAATAGACTGCATTCTACAGAATATAGTGCTGCTAGGAATCGAAGTCGTTTTTCATCGAGTCAAATATATTCTCTTAAACATTCAAATCGTAATTATCGACAATGGTGGCTTCGATCGAGAGTTCATAAGAGTATCTTTGATTACCTTGGTGGAGGGAATATGAAACTGCCATTCCTTGGCAAGATGAATAAACACTGGGGTAAAGCATACACGATAGGTCTAGACGACTATCACTTTCCCCAAAACCACTGAGATCACTTTTTCAAGGCATCAAGCCGACATAGCAAAACACACACATTCCCTATCAGGACGAAGCCAAATCACCCCACTCAAGCGACACATCCGCCGAATAGCCTTTGACCTCTCTAGAGACAACAGAACATATAGTTCGACCTAGATATGTAAAGATATACAGATATAAGACAGACTTGTCCTACTCAGACAAACAATACACATAAATTCAGGCCATAGATATTCTGAAGCAAGAACAATCTATTATTACCCAAACAACGAATAAATCGCAGTAAAAATGTATTTATCCGCGGAGTTCAAGGGAAGTAACTCAATAATGACTTTCCCTTAAGCACTAAAAAATTACCTATGTATAATATTGTAAGATATCAAAGACTGCACGTAACAGTCTTACCACACCTCCCGGAAAAAAAAAAATGGAACATTTTTTTTTTTTTGAAATACATCTAGGAGCAACGTACAATAGGCTCACAACGCATGAATAATGCGCAGATGAAAATATCAGGAATACCTATAACGCCTAATATGAGGCTAAGTCGACTTATGGAGCGACTGGTGAGAATGTGTCTCATAAACTGAGAGAAATTATTTCTCTACAAGTATATTTTTCCAGGAAGGTGTCATCAAAGTATAATACAATTCTGGCAATTACACAATGCCTAAAAAATTCATATCATCACTACGTATTAGATATCTTAAATTTATGATTTATGAAGTAAAAATCATCAAAGCACAGCGGTGAATAAACATACATGAACCGCTATGTAGTGATACAATCATTATATTATTAAATTACAAATGTGTATCTATCATGATATAGAAAAGGAACTACTATAGAACTAGACATATCAAGAAGTCTAAGCCCTAATAGTTATGTGGAATCATGTGGGCATCTTGACAGAATGTCTGCCATCACATTATCTGATCCCCGAATAGCTCGCACAGAGAAATGAAAAGGTTGAAGAGCAATTGCATATCGAGTAGACCTCGAGCTCTTCAAATTCTTACTCTGTATAGCAGTAAGAGCTTTTTGGTCTGTTTCTACTATGAAATGTGCGCCTAGTAGGAATCTCTGTAGTTTGAGGATCGACCAAACCATAGCTAATAGCTCACGGTCTAAAACCGAATAATTCCTTTCTTCCGCATTAAGTTTTCTGGAAATATACATTACAGGATGCAGAGTTCCAGAGTACTCTTGCATTAGTGCCGCTCCAATCCCAGTGGATGAAGCGTCACTACGAAGAACGAATGTCTTATCTTTAGTGGGTAGCACTAAAATAGGTGGTGTTGAAAACAGTGTTTTAATCTTATCAAGAGAGCATTGGCATTCCTGAGACCAGTGGACCACATTAGGCGAACCTTTCTTTAGAAGTGTTGAGAGAGGTGCCATGATAGAGGATAGATTCTGAATGAATCTGCCATAAAATTGAATAAGACCTAACAGACTTCTCACCTGTTTTTTAGTCTTAGGGATTGAGATGTTAAGTATCTTACTAGTATTATGGTCCTCTGTCTTTAGGAAACCATGACCAACTCGGTGGCCTAGGAAAGAAATTTCGCTAAAACCAATATAGGCTTTAGAGGGTTTCGCTGTCAGGTTGTGCTCACGCAAAGTAGACAGCAATTCATCTAACCCTGAATAGTGATCTTCCCAAGTATCGCTGAAAAGACAGATGTCGTCTAGATATGCAATGACATCTGACCGATAAGATAGGATTCGGCGCATCATGCGTACGAACGTAGCTGGTGCGTTCATAAGACCGAAAGGCATAAAATTCCATTGGAACAAACCTCTAGGTGTTGAAAAAGCCGTGAGAGGTTTGGCGCGTTCAGATAAAGGAACTTGCCAATATCCCTTAGACAAATCAAGTTTAGTGAAAAAATGAGATTTGGAGAGTCGAGTAAGTAGCTCTTCCAGTAAAGGCATAGGTTCGGCATCGAACTTCGTTACTTGATTCAATTTTCGATAGTCAACGCAAAGACGTATGTTATTGTCTTTTTTACGCACAATAACCATCGGCGAAGAATACGCAGAGGTGGATGGTTCGATTATTTTCAAATCTATCATCACATCCAACTCTTTCTCGACCTGTGCTTGGAAATGTATAGGTATAGGATAAGGTCTAACCCTAATAGGAGTATGGTCAGTTAGCACAATGTCATGTTGAATGACATTAGTTTGTCCAGGGATGTCAGTGAGTACATCCTGAAATGTTTGCAACATAGTTGAAACTTGTCGCTGTTCTCCTAGAGACAAATCAGGAGAGACAGTAACGTTCTTCCATGATTCACTGGAATGAAGTGGGATCATTGGAAGAGGAAGATTTACATCTGAAAAACTTGTTTCCTCATCCTGTATCACGGACAGTGATGAGTAATGACCATGTGGTACTGGAGAATTGTCCGTTGCTTGGAAAATGGGTTGCAAATAATCCGGACGTTCATGGAATTCAGTAAGCATATTGATGTGGAAGGTTTTATGCTTCCCATCAATATCGACAATATAGTCGACATCGGAAATTTTCGATATTATATCGTACGGACCTTTCCAAGAAATAAGCAATCTGTTTTCCCTACAAGGTAGTAATACAAATGCTTTGTCACCAGGACAAAGTTGTCGTAAGCATCTCTTCTTATTGGCAAATTGCCTTGCCTTCTGTTTCGCAAATTCAGAAGAAGAAGTTGCTAATTTGCATGCTTCGATAATCTTTTGTCTCAACGCGATGACATATTCGTAGGATGACTTTGTGTCATCGTCAATATTGTCAGATGTTATGAGATCGTGAAGCAACGACATAGGGCCACGCGGACGCGCGCCAAAGACGAGTTCAAAGGGAGAAAATCCCGTATGTTCATTGGGTACCTCTCTGTAAGCGAAGAGGGCCGCAGGTAAAACTCTGTCCCAGTCTTGAGGATGATCCTCAGTTATCTTCCCCAGTAAGTTTTTAAGTGTTCTATTAAGGCGTTCGACCATACCATTAGACATTGGATGGTAGATACTACTTAAAGATCTATCTATCTGCAGGGTAGACATTACTTGAGACATGGTATCTGATATTAGTTGGGTGCCATGGTCTGACAATATCTCTCCGGGGAACCCCAGACGAGAAAATATAAGCCAAAGAGCATCTGCAATATCAGCAGTAGTAATGCTCTTCAGAGGAATAGCCTCTGGCCAACGTGTGCACATATCAACACACGTCAAGATAAACTGATGTCCTCTGGCAGACTTGATCTTAAATGGACCAATAATGTCTATGGCCATTTTTTGAAACGGCCGAATAGGAATGTCCGCCGCCTGAATGGGTGCAGCATGCCGTGGACCTTTGGATTTAACTTCCTGACATACTTTACAAGATCGACAATAAATCCGTATGTCCTTGTTTACCAATGGCCAAAAGAAAGCCGCAAGGACTCTTGACTTAGTACGGGAAAAACCCATGTGTCCAGCACACTGAGAGTCGTGAGCGTGCTGCAAAATTTTAACTCTCAAATTCTTGGGAACCAGGATTTGAGAATGACTTGACGTAATGGAGTCTTGAACCATACGTACAAGTACGCCATTCTTCTTTGTAATCCACGATTTACGACTTGTGTCCTTATTCGGATCACCTTTAGTTGCAAGAATGAAGAATTTCTTCAGAGTGGGATCATCTTCTTGCTGTTTTATAAACGAGTCACGAGAAATTACCAAGGGATTATCTTGGTTATGCACTTCATTATCTTCAGTAGATGAAGTTTGAGGCACATTAAGAGCCTGAGCTCTAGTGACTACAGCGTTAGCAATCTGCATGTTTTGCCTTTCCCAAGTGGAAATTTGTTGCGGAGTGCATTCCTTGACTCCATGAATGCGACCGATGATGAGGTCAGCGATCGGATTCGGAAGAAGACATGCGTGTACATCTCCTGTAAAGAAAGGAGTAGCAATCCTAATGATAGCGGTAGAGTATTTCTCTAATGTGCCGCCAAATGTTACACATTTGACTACTTGTCCAGTGGCACGGGAAGGATCTACGAGTGACTGCCTAACACCAATTGTGGTGCATCCAGAATCAAATAGCACAGAGACTGGATTGTTATTCACTAAACCCTTATGTAAGACAAGAGACCCTCTTCCATCATGCGCGACTGATGCTGGAAGAGCAGGAAGAGGATGGCCACAGCTTAAAGTAGTCACTGTGGTTGGCTCAAATAACGTTTTGCATTGGGGCACTGAGATGCTCTCCCAAATCAAAAGCGGCACATGCCATATTACTAGCATCATTATTATCTTTACTCTGTTTATAGGCTTCATGGGACTCTTGTTGTGCAGAGTTTGCCTGAAAATGTGGTTTATGTCTTTTGTATTGAGATCTACCTCGGTTATTATCACCTCTGTAGTTATTGTTACCTCTATTGTAACCCCTATTTGGGTTTGAGTCATAGTACCCTTGGTTACCATTATCATATTCATTATAATGAGTATCTCTGTAATTATGATCTTGTTGACTCCAAGACGGATAACCCTGATAGTTTCTATAATTACTTCCTCTACGGAAATTCCTATAATTATGACCACCCCTGTGTCGAGAGCTATCAGGTCGTCTCCAGTTCTTTGAAGAAGAACCCTGAAATGATTGGTTACCTTGGTTTTGATAACTATTATGGTTACCTTTTTTATCAAATCTGTTTTGAGGTCCCTGAAATCTGTGTGAATAATTGGGATTGTATGGTGTTGCTGAAGCAACTGGCATACTCTCCTTAATCTTAGTGTTGCCAAAAGTCACGTCGGGGGTGTGCAGTGACATATTGGGAACAATATTCTTCCATTTCTTTTAGAGATTTAGGTTTACGCTCATGTATAAATTCAAGGAAAGGTTTGTTCACACATGACATAATCTTATCTCTGAGCAACAAATCCATAAGTCCTTCATACGTTTTTTCTGTTTTGGAAAGCTCAATCCAACGATCAACTGTGAGACGTGCCTTTGCAGTGAATTCTGAGAATTCTACCCCCGTCTCAGGTACCATCGTCTTAAATAAAAGGCGATAGCCTTCCTCACTTAGCTGATATAATTTTTTTTATCAAAGCCGCCCTAATGACATCATAATTATCCTTATCTGCTTCTCCTACAAGGCATAATCTAGTCAAAGATTCACCTTTCAAGTTTTCTGATAATTGATTAGCGTATTGTGATTTATCCACATTATGTGTACGACAAGAACGTTCAAATCTATCCAGCCAGAATGTAATATCGTCACTGGACTGATTGAACGGTGGAACCTTAACCTTGTAAGTAGAAGGTTTACCATTACCACTAGATGCCTGATTAACATTACTCATACTTGTCAATCTCAATTTCTCCAACTCAAATTCATGTTCTCTTATTGCTTTTTTCTCTTCAGCATCTAATCTTTTTTGTTCAGCCTCCCTGTCTAATCTTTTTTGTTCAGCCGCAGCTTCTCTTTCCATTTTTTTTTGTTCAGCTTCACTGTCTAATCTTTTTTGTTCAGCCGCAGCTTCTCTTTCCAATTTTTTTTGTTCAGCTTCAAATCTCCTTTCCTCTACCTGCATCTGCAATTTCTTTGTTCAGCAGCAGCCTCAGCTTCTTTTTCTAATCTTTTCTCTTCCGCCATAGCTTTTCTTTCTTCTGCAGCTAATCTTTTCTCTTCTGCAGCTAATCTTTTCTCTTCTGCAGCTAATGCTTTGTCATATTGAGCAACTGCCCATTGTTCTAATTGTTGACCAGTCTTATCAAGAGCTTTCCCTTGAGTAATGAAATAATCTAGAGTAGACATGATGCCTAACAATAATACTAATCACCTGAATCAATAATAATACCCCAAGTTCTCAATGACCTGATTAATCAGTATACTATCCCAATATCTGTGGGTCACAAGCCTTTAATAAGGTCTTGTATAATAGTAATAATAATCAGGTACTGGTCTATACCATAATCCAAGTGCAGTGCACAGGCAATTGTGTCTTATGAAATATACCCATATAAAACATATGTCAACCAACAGAATACATAAAGTACAAATAGGACTGACAATACAAGAACGTTTGCAGAAATCAAAATAAATCAAATAGGGAAATCAATGAAGATAATCACTGAATCTGCAAAGAATAACAACACAAATGACGTCACAATATATGAATATAAATTATGAATAGAACTGAAAGATAGAAAAGGTTAGACCAACAAATTACAAACAAATCAAAACAAAACTAAAGAACAAAGAAATATTACAAATATAACAATAATTACAGACTTCACAGCTAACACAAAAGCAACAGTTGTCGCAGCAAATTTTCAATCAAGAAAATTGCACCTATAGAAAACGCCCACAACGGACCCTCTATGACGTGGGATACTCTGTTGTGAGGACGCCGCCCAACCTTAAACACAACCCGCTGACATAGAAACTAACATACTATACAAACAAATAACATGTAAACATAAATATATATAAATTATGTGTATGATAGTATGTGTTGCAAAATAGGCTCAGTCTTACAGTAATGGCAAAGTTATTTTTCATGAAAACAAACAAACTGCCACTTTATTCAATTAAACATTCTGGCCTTAAATATTAAAGTTCATATATGGCAAACAAGAAGATCCATCGATGAAACCAGGACTTCTTAGTTCACAAATACTGTCTTTCTGTTAACACTGACAAGAATTGATCCAACTGTTCTGTGAAACTCTATAATGTCTAATGTAAAAAATGTCAACAACGCTGACCTACATACTGCATTCACTTGACAGGTCACGTGACGAAGCGTTGACAAAGAGCAAACCAATACTGCAAGTGTGTCGTATCAGCCACAGGAAACGGTCTGGTATCGGTAATCTGTTGACTTCTGAATTTCTGCGAGGTCAAACCCAGAAAGCTGGTCCACCAGTTGATAAAATTGATATTTAGTTGGATATAATATATGTTGATAAAGTACACCAGAACACTCCTAGGCGGGAAGACAGGCGTCTATCATCATCAGTTGACAAGATCCCTATGGTGTTGCCTGCCCCACTGTAGTGTATGGAATGTCAACTTGACCTACGCAGTGTTGTGTAGACATGGATGGAGTGTATAATGTGCGAATGATGATAAGGGTTCGTGTTGTTGACAAATGTTCTCTTCTCACACTCATGTATGACCGGAAGTCATCGACACCAACGACTGTGTACCTTTTCTAAAGTTTAATTGGACGTACACACTCGACAGCACAGATAGTGACAAATCACAGGTTGCCATAATACATCATAGTACAGTGGACAAATGGTCTTGCAATGTTACATGGGCACTCATGTAGAATAATGGTATAATGGACTGTCAATAGCCAAGCACTCAGTATCGCCCATACATATATCATCTGACGTCACTGACTGAGCACGTCAGCTTGTAAACAATATTTCAGATGACTTCTAAACCTAATCTCGTTTAGCAACGATTCTTCACATAATGTTCAGCACATATTTTTCCATATAATAATATTGAACCGCTAACAATGGGTTCTCATGTGTAGCAGTGATCTCTGGACTGATCAAGCGATAATACGGGCATCCCTTTTCTCTTCTTGAAAGTCCTACATGTTTTGGTTCCAAGATGGCTCCACTCGTGAACTGTCACTCACGTTTGAATACAGATAATGAATCTGTTCTAAAGTTAGTCATTCATACAACATTTCGTTGCTCTGTAGATTTGGTCATGAACAATAGACTGCATTCTACAGAATATAGTGCTGCTAGGAATCGAAGTCGTTTTTTCATCGAGTCAAATATATTCTCTTAAACATTCAAATCGTAATTATCGACAATGGTGGCTTCGATCGAGAGTTCATAAGAGTATCTTTGATTACCTTGGTAGAGGGAATATGAAACTGCCATTCCTTGGCAAGATGAATAAACACTGGGGTAAAGCATACACGATAGGTCTAGACGACTATCACTTTCCCCAAAACCACTGAGATCACTTTTTCAAGGCATCAAGCCGACATAGCAAAACACACACATTCCCTATCAGGACGAAGCCAAATCACCCCACTCAAGCGACACATCCGCCGAATAGCCTTTGACCTCTCTAGAGACAACAGAACATATAGTTCGACCTAGATATGTAAAGATATACAGATATAAGACAGACTTGTCCTACTCAGACAAACAATACACATAAATTCAGGCCATAGATATTCTGAAGCAAGAACAATCTATTATTACCCAAACAACGAATAAATCGCAGTAAAAATGTATTTATCCGCGGAGTTCAAGGGAAGTAACTCAATAATGACTTTCCCTTAAGCACTAAAAAATTACCTATGTATAATATTGTAAGATATCAAAGACTGCACGTAACAACATCCTTCTTGTTTTCAGGGACCGTGGTCTTGATGGTATTGAGCAGCACCTGGTTAGAGCTGTGCTGAATCCAGAGTCGGACAGCATACTCCTTGGTCCATCTAGCTATCAGTGAGGTGTCTCCAGAGCCCAGGGGAGAATTCGAGCAGAAGAGTCTTTTCCTGCCGCCATCACGCAAGATAAGCTGATTTGGCCAGCTGAGCTCAACATTATGTCCCCTCATCTTGAAATGACTTTGTAAAAATAACATTCAGAGGGGAATTTAATTGTCTTAATATCAGGAACTGAGAACATCTCCAATACTAGTCCCAAAAGACAAACTATTGAAGTCATGATGACAAATACCAACAGAGCTTGAACAAAACAAAACCAGTATTACCTCATATTACTACTACACAACTGACACACATAGGATATTTTTAATAATATATGTCACTACAATATTCATATTGATAAATTCTGTACATATAACTTGTAAGTAAAATTGATTGTGATTCCTGGTTCCCTTTGCATTTGAATCAGGACACATATTCATTCATGACAGCAATGAATACATATTGTTAATTGAAAAGTTATCAGTGACTTCTTTAAGATATCCTTGTAGAGTGTTTTATGTATGTGAGTGTCACAGTGTTGTCAAGTGTAGTGGAGTAAATTAAATTGTTTATCTGTCTGTTGTTGTGACTTACACTTCATCATACACATACCCTAGACACATAACGTAGTCATCACACTATTCCTGAATAATTCTGACTGAGATATATATATATGTGGCAGCAAGTAAGGTTATCTATAATACACTACTCTCATTAGATATAGATACCTTCACAGCTGATCTCAGTCAGTACACTAAGTCCCCCTATAAATATTTATAACATCCCACTTCACCACAGTCATCTTGACCAGGTGTCATATGCTGCTATGTATCCATGTCATCTTGACCAGGTATTATATTCTGCTATTGATCCGTGTCATCTTGACCAGGTGTCATGCTGATATGATGTCATCTTGACCAGGTGTCATATGCTGCTATGGATCCATGTCATCTTGACCAGGTGTCATATTCTGCTATAGATCTGTATCATCTTGATCAGGTGTGGTGAAGTGGGATGTTATAAATATTTATAGGGGACTTAGTGTACTGACTGAGATCAGCTGTGAAGGTATCTATATCTATTAAGAGTAGTGTATTATAGATAACCTTACTTGCTACCACATATCTATATATCTCAGTCAGAATTATTCTGGAATAGTGTGATGACTACGTTATGTGTCTAGGGTATGTGTATGATGAAGTGTAAGTCACAACAACAGACAGATAAACAATTTAATTTAATCCACTACTCTTGACAACACTGTGACACTCACATACATATAACACTCTATGAGAATATCTTAAGGAGTCACTGATAACTTTTCAAATAACAATATGTATTCATTGTTGTCATAAAGGTATATGTGTCCTGATTCAAATACAAAGGAACCAGGAATCACAATCAATTTTAATTACAAGTATATGTACAGACTTTATCAATATGAATATTGTAGTGACATATATTATTAAAAATATCCTATGTGTGTCAGTTGTGTAGTAGTAATATGAGGTAATACTGGTTTTGTTTTGTTCAAGCTCTGTTGGTATTTGTCATCATGACTTCAATAGTTTGTCTTTTGGGACTAGTATTGGAGATGTTCTCAGTTCCTGATATTAAGACAATTAAATTCCCCTCTGAATGTTATTTTTACAAAGTCATTTCAAGATGAGGGGACATAATGTTGAGCTCAGCTGGCCAAATCAGCTTATCTTGCGTGATGGCGGCAGGAAAAGACTCTTCTGCTCGAATTCTCCCCTGGGCTCTGGAGACACCTCACTGATAGCTAAAAAGACCAAGGAGTATGCTGTCCGACTCTGGATTCAGCACAGCTCTAACCAGGTGCTGCTCAATACCATCAAGACCACGGTCCCACAATTCATGGAAACAAACACAGATACGTTGATTAGCAATGAATTCTGGCACAAATTCCCATCTGCTTATGTTCCAGGCTTTTATTTAGCAAAATATGAGCTGGCTTCAACGCACTGTTGCTTTATCAAGCTTATTTGCACTAGTGGTCTCGAACTAACGCTCCTAAGTGAGTATATCAGCGAGTCTAGCCAATGAGGCCACGTTTCGACAAGTGTTTGAAAAAATGTTACCTTTCCACGTCTCCCCTAACAACGAAAGATAGTATTTATAGTCCGACCAATCGTGGTTAGTCTTTCATTTGTTGCGCTCCAATCAATTTGGAGTTTACATGGTAGGCTATTTCTGTAACGTAAGGTTTTTTCAAACACGTTATAAAAAAATTTTATGAGCAGAAATGATTTTATGTTGTCAGGCATCCCCACTATTTTATTTTGGTTATAATTTATTAATTCCTGGACTATTTGCGTAACGTTTTACATATTCTTTGTCAGCAAGCCCTAAGGAACCCAAATATCCAAATTTAAAAGAGCTACGTGGCTGCGTTCAAAATATGCAATTTCTTCTACCTCCTGTTTCGAAGATGTGCTGTCTGGGTACTGTAATGTTTTCAAACGTAAACCCATCTATTGTTATCTTTCCTAATAAGCGTTTTTTATGATTTTAAAACCTAACTCTGGGAAGGGTAGTGTATTTTATCACTGTTCGTCCGAAAAAGTTAGTGCATGTAGCCTAACACGCGTGATAGTAGTAATTGTGTATCGCGTTACGCTTGTTGGGGGTGGCATTAATAGCGAGACGCGTGTTTAATTTTGCATGCGTTCCTGATTTTATTCGCCCCTCTCTCTTTCTATTTGAGTCCATCTGTTCGTTCGTTTTGGTAACGTAATATAATTAATGTTAGGATTAATTTAGGTCATTACGCAGGGTGCCTCTCAATGTTTTTCCAAGAAATACAGCACACGTTTCATTGAAGAAAGTGGGTAATAATACAGTAAGCTTTTACTATCAACGTGAAAGCGTTACAATTTGCAGACGAAACAGAAAACAAGGGGGATTTCGAGTACCTTCTTTGTGACAGCACTGTTATTTTACCATTGCTCTTTTCTTTATTAATTTTATTTGTTAGGCTTCATATTTACCTAATAATTTATATATGTGGATTAGAATATTCCACGACACCTCCCCTCTTAAATCAGACATTATATGTCAGTCCTTTATTCTATATACACATAGAGAAATTTATTATTATTTCTGGGGTTTACGGTGATTCTCATCACACGGATGGCGGCTTAAAAAATCCGCTCCCAAATTGGTTTTTCCAGATATATACTCAATGCTCAAATTATATGGAGCCAAAAGTAAAGACCATCGGAGTAACCTGGAGTTCTCATGCCTAGCCTGTGCTAGAAACGATAAAGGTTTGTGGTCTGTTTGCAACTTAAATGCCTTCCCATATAGATAAATATTGAATTTCTTTATCGCCCATATTACTGCAAGACATTCTTTTTCGCTAGTTGAGTAATTGATTTCAGCTTTATTCAATTTTCTGCTAGCATATGCCACTGGGCTTAATTCCCCATCCAATGCATCTGATTTCTGTAGTAGAGTTGCACCTAACCCAATATTACTTGCATCCGTCCTTACTATGAATTCTTGACTTAAGTCAGGTAATTTCAAAATGGGTTTACTTGTGAGCCTTTCCTTCAATTCTTGGTAAGTCATTTCACATTGTGGTGTCCATGTAATGCGATCTGGATGTCCTTTACGTGTCAATTCAGTTAACGGTGCACATATGGAATTAAAGTTTTTGATATACTTCTGGTAGAAACCACATAATGAGACAAAGGATCTCACGTCCTTCTTGGTTTGTGTCTCGGGGCTTTCTGTAGTTTCTCTAAATTCTTTGGGTCAGGGGTCATGTTTCCCTGATAAACTGTGTGTCCCAAAAATTCCAATTCTTTACATCCAACGCAACATTTGGTTGGTCGGGCTGTTAAATTTGCCTCCCTAAGTCGATCAAACAGCATGTTCAGAGAGTCAATGTGTTCCTCAAATGTTTCTGTTGCTATAAGGATATCATCCATAAAATTTGTTATACAGGGATTATTCAGAGGATCCAATCATTTTCTCATCATTCTAGAGAAGACACTAGGCGCATTCTTCAATCCAAATGGCAATCTATTAAACTCATAGTGTCCTTCTGAGGTACTAAAAGCTAGGTATGGTCTAACCTCAGGCTTTACTGGAATCTGATAGTATCCTTTACTCAGATCCACTTTTGAGAAATATTTAGCTTTATTTAGTCTGGCAAACAGCTGATTTGTATCCGGCAATGGATCCACCTGTCCTTCTGTAATAGCATTCAGTCTCCTGTAATCTATACAGAGTCTATGTTCTCCAGAGGGCTTCCGTAAGAGTACAACACCGGAACTATACGAAGACTCACTGTGCGAAATAATTCCTTCCTTCAATAGATAGTCTATCTCTTCCTTCAAAGCTTTCTCCTTAGCAAACGGAATCGAATATGGTTTCATACAGACAGGTGTGGAGTCTATTAGTTTCATATCATATTCCAATAGGTTTGTATGCCCTGGTCGGTCTGTTAACACCTCTGCATGATTATTTAGAACCTGTTGCACTCTCTCTTTCTGTGTTTTCGTTAAATGTGTACTGATTTTCACCTGTGCTGCTGTCTCACAGGGGTGTAATGGATACTCAAATGATGAAAGTGGTTCCTTTTTCATCTCCATGGCGATGGACAAGGTCAACAAGTGTGTCTCTTCCTGATGTTCTCTTTCCAAATATTTCTTCAGGAGATTCACATGATAGATTTTTTCTTTCCCCTTCTTATCTATCTTATAATTTGTTCTAGACACCTTCTCTAAAACTGTATATGGACCCTGCCATCCAATTTGTAACTTATTCTGACTCCCGGGCAAAAGAAGCAGTACTTTCTCTCCCACAGCCAAATTTCTGTCTTTCGCCTTCCTGTTATAATAGGCAGCATGTTTCTTCCTGGCTTGTTTCAAATTTTCATTGGCAAGTTTCCAACCAGTTTTTTAACCGAGTGGTCAGCTCATTCACATATTGGTATGAAGATGTAATGTTTTCCTCTGCCTTTTCATCAGTCCACGTTCTTAACAAAGCTACATATGGACCTTTAATTGTGTGGACCTATTTGTCCATGCACCGGTATGGTCTCTTCCACTCGAAGCTTTATAGTGATGATTTTTCCTCCCAGAATTATCATTCACAAAACGACCGCTACCAATTTTTCTTTTGGGGCTGTCTCCCCACTTAAAATTCTTGATGAGAGATTTCCTCTCTACATCTTCTTCCTCCAGTTTGTTTAAGTCCGATTGAGGGATTGTCGGCTTATCCTGGGGTAAGACATCTGTTTGCACTCTCCGCATAGTGGCCATTGTAAAACAGTTAAGTGAAGCTTGTCCGTGAAAAGGGGCTTCCCATTCCATTTGGTCCACTTTATCAAATCTATTTTTCTTTGTATTATCAGGCCTAATTTTGCCCCGTGGCGTGTCCATGTCCTGATCCATGTTCCCACTTGTGGGTGTTCCCTCATGTGCTATGCTACACCTTTCTACAAAATTCTCAATGTCCCATCTTGCTTTGGGCCAATAATAATTGTGAGCCACCTTTTGAATGATGGTACCTATTTTCTCATGGTCCCCATCTGGTTTCACATGTAGGCTCCTTATTAAGTCTGCCCTATATCTTTTAGGAAGTACCAGCTGTCCTTGACCTTTGGATCTAGCTCCAGTCTTCCTATACATCAACTTGTTTTTCATGTAAAAATCTCCCTTGCCTGGAGTTGTATGACAAGTTGACAATTTTCTGAAACAAGGCTTGAGTGTTTTATCCCCAGCCTGTGCCTTCCTCATCTCTTCTGGAGTGGTATCTAACATAATATCCTCCTCCTGTCTTGAGGTCGACCTGACCTGAAGGGTTGCCATATACACAGGTTTCCTTCTGCAACGGTCAGTGTCATGATTGTCCATCTGACAATTCTTACACCACCTTTTTCCTTGGTTGAAAGATTTTCTTTCATTATATTTCCTTTCATCGAATTGTGGGAATTTATTTTTATTGTCATACCGTGGCCTATCAAATTGGTGCTTACCTTTATTTTGATCCTTAGGATCAAATTTATTAAAGTTCTGTGGTGCCCTAAAGTTGTCCACCTGTTTCTTTTTATTACCTGTTACCTCTGCTTGAGCTGCTTGATACCTTTCAGCAACATTTAGCAACTCACCCAGCCTCTCTGCACCTTGTTCCATGAGAAACTTTCTCAGGTCTGGAGCCATGGACTCTCTTAGTTGCTCTATAAGGACCATTTCCTTAAGATCTTGGGTTTTCCCCAGAGAAGTCCATTTCTCCAAGTATGTCTCTATTCGTGCAGAGAACTGGTGATAGGTTTCACCTGACAGTAGTTTAGCATTCCTAAATTTTTTCCTATAGAATTCTGCATTCTTTTCATACCTTAACAAAAGAGCCTGCTTTAGCATGTCATAATTTTCCTGATCACCTCTGCTCATTTTTGCAAAAACTTCATAAGCTGCCCCACGAAGTCCCTGAGATAACTTTAAGCTCCACCTTTCTCTCTCTAACCCATACGTGGTAGCTAATAGTTCATACCTATTTAGGTAGCTCTCTATATCATCGTCTTTCTCAACAAAATGATCTAAATGAAAATTCATAGCTGAGGTTGAGGCTCCTTGGCTAGCAGTGGCATCAGAGGCAAAGGGACTGGCACCATTTTCAGGAGCATGGCCCTGAAACTCAAACTCCCTTAGTCGTAATTCATGTTCCCTTTGTAATCTTTTCTCCTCCTTTTCTGCTTCCCTCTCTGCAGCTAATCTCTTCTCTTCTGCAGCTAAATTCTTCTCTTCCCTTTCTGCAGCTAATCTTTTGTCTTCTCTTTCTGCTTCCAATTTCTTAGCCTCTTTGTCAGCCTCAATCTGCAACCTCTTAGTCTCAGCCTCAGCTTGCAACCTCTTAGTCTCAGCCTCTAACTTTCTTTCGGCCTCTTTTTCTAATCTTCTTTCTTCGCGTTCAATAAATTTGTCACATTCCGTAGTGACATAGGCAACCATAACTTGCCCATCTAATCCTAACTCTTTTGCAGTCTGTACAGCAGCAGATCGAAACTTGGCCAGGTCCGCCATTGTCTATCAGGTAAATTTCTACAATGTCTAACCAACAATTTAATCTCTAAATATATCTAATGGACAACACAGGCACCGTGAGCTCAACCTTATTTAATTCCACCCAAGGATACCTTTTAATTCTTATATTCCCTGAAGTGAATTACCCCCAATATTTTTAATAGGGAAAGATTAAAAATCCCGGACGAGCCCCCAATATATGTGGTGAAGTGGGATGTTATAAATATTTATAGGGGACTTAGTGTACTGACTGAGATCAGCTGTGAAGGTATCTATATCTATTAAGAGTAGTGTATTATAGATAACCTTACTTGCTACCACATATCTATATATCTCAGTTAGAATTATTCTGGAATAGTGTGATGACTACGTTATGTGTCTAGGGTATGTGTATGATGAAGTGTAAGTCACAACAACAGACAGATAAACAATTTAATTTAATCCACTACTCTTGACAACACTGTGACACTCACATACATATAACACTCTATGAGAATATCTTAAGGAGTCACTGATAACTTTTCAAATAACAATATGTATTCATTGTTGTCATAAAGGTATATGTGTCCTGATTCAAATACAAAGGAACCAGGAATCACAATCAATTTTAATTACAAGTATATGTACAGACTTTATCAATATGAATATTGTAGTGACATATATTATTAAAAATATCCTATGTGTGTCAGTTGTGTAGTAGTAATATGAGGTAATACTGGTTTTGTTTTGTTCAAGCTCTGTTGGTATTTGTCATCATGACTTCAATAGTTTGTCTTTTGGGACTAGTATTGGAGATGTTCTCAGTTCCTGATATTAAGACAATTAAATTCCCCTCTGAATGTTATTTTTACAAAGTCATTTCAAGATGAGGGGACATAATGTTGAGCTCAGCTGGCCAAATCAGCTTATCTTGCGTGATGGCGGCAGGAAAAGACTCTTCTGCTCGAATTCTCCCCTGGGCTCTGGAGACACCTCACTGATAGCTAGATGGACCAAGGAGTATGCTGTCCGACTCTGGATTCAGCACAGCTCTAACCAGGTGCTGCTCAATACCATCAAGACCACGGTCCCACAATTCATGGAAACAAACACAGATACGTTGATTAGCAATGAATTCTGGCACAAATTCCCATCTGCTTATGTTCCAGGCTTTTATTTAGCAAAATATGAGCTGGCTTCAACGCACTGTTGCTTTATCAAGCTTATTTGCACTAGTGGTCTCGAACTAACGCTCCTAAGTGAGTATATCAGCGATTCTAGCCAATGAGGCCACGTTTCGACAAGTGTTTGAAAAAATGTTACCTTTCCACGTCTCCCCTAACAACGAAAGATAGTATTTATAGTCCGACCAATCGTGGTTAGTCTTTCATTTGTTGCGCTCCAATCAATTTGGAGTTTACATGGTAGGCTATTTCTGTAACGTAAGGTTTTTTCAAACACGTTATAAAAAATTTTATGAGCAGAAATGATTTTATGTTGTCAGGCATCCCCACTATTTTATTTTGGTTATAATTTATTAATTCCTGGACTATTTGCGTAACGTTTTACATATTCTTTGTCAGCAAGCCCTAAGGAACCCAAATATCCAAATTTAAAAGAGCTACGTGGCTGCGTTCAAAATATGCAATTTCTTCTACCTCCTGTTTCGAAGATGTGCTGTCTGGGTACTGTAATGTTTTCAAACGTAAACCCATCTATTGTTATCTTTCCTAATAAGCGTTTTTTATGATTTTAAAACCTAACTCTGGGAAGGGTAGTGTATTTTATCACTGTTCGTCCGAAAAAGTTAGTGCATGTAGCCTAACACGCGTGATAGTAGTAATTGTGTATCGCGTTACGCTTGTTGGGGGTGGCATTAATAGCGAGACGCGTGTTTAATTTTGCATGCGTTCCTGATTTTATTCGCCCCTCTCTCTCTTTCTATTTGAGTCCATCTGTTCGTTCGTTTTGGTAACGTAATATAATTAATGTTAGGATTAATTTAGGTCATTACGCAGGGTGCCTCTCAATGTTTTTCCAAGAAATACAGCACACGTTTCATTAAAGAAAGTGGGTAATAATACAGTAAGCTTTTACTATCAACGTGAACGCGTTACAATTTGCAGACGAAACAGAAAACAAGGGGGATTTCGAGTACCTTCTTTGTGACAGCACTGTTATTTTACCATTGCTCTTTTCTTTATTAATTTTATTTGTTAGGCTTCATATTTACCTAATAATTTATATATGTGGATTAGAATATTCCACGACATCAGGATTCGAAATAAACGTATCTTTGTTTCTCAACAAACATTTTTTTAAACCATTGTTCATCAGACAATGTACCTCTTTATTCCAATCTGAAGAAAAAAAACACTTTTAAAATTGTATTATAGCAAGGCAGACATGTAAAAAGGTAATAATGTCTATTTCTTTACCCTGTTGAAAGACAGATCGACTCCGACTACTGGAATCCGGCATCAAACGTAAAACTAGCAGGAATGGGCTTATGGTAGAATCGGTCAGGTGTGTATACAAATAGAACACGAAGGATTGTATGTAAATTAAACGAACTCACAAACGAAATCTTTAAGACTTTCTTTACCCTGTTGAAAAAAGATTTCGTTCGTTTGTTGGTTTAATTTGCATTAATTCCTTGTGTTCTTTCTGCTGCTTGCGATTTGAGGCATCTCATTTCACAGACGGTGATTTGTCTATCTGATAAACTTTCCGACTAGTGTGAAAATAGAATGTGAAGTTTCTATTTCATGTGGTTTAGCTGGTTAGTACCAGTATCGATGTTTGCTCCATGTGGTTGCTGGGGGTCTCCGCGGAGTTAAAGAAAGAACGGGGCTATTGTTTACTCAGGTATATCGTTCTACGTGGGGCAGGTAACCTCATAACGTAAAAAATACATTGCTTCAGAAACTGTTCCTGAAAGATCACTTAAATGTTGTAAAGTTGGCTTTTGCAAGGGGACCAGCAGCCAGGGTGCACAAGAAGCTAAAAAGCACAATAAGAAGAACATTAATATTTATGTAGCTTGTTTTATTGCTTATTATTAATGTATCTATGTTGATCAATTTCCCTTTGCTGTAAACAGGCGGCGTTAAGACATTTTATACATTTGTGAAAAGATAGTCGATGAAACTGGTTTGTGATTTAAAAATAGCTGTCGTTTAGCGAAATAGCGACTGCACACAAATAATATCTGACGACATGGAAAATATTTGCCAAGTTTGTGTACATATTTACATTTCCTGGCTTTCGAAACATCCATTGCGAAACAAGCTTTCACAGATGTTTCTGCTACAAGAACATATGAACTAGGCGACTGTTTTCTCCTTATACCGGATGCAAGAATGTCGACTTACGTAAAAATCAGTTTGAAATCGCAGACTCCGGTAGTTTTAATGTCAGAATGTTGCTCTGGGCACCAGATGAGGGAAGCGCCTGGTTTACAAGTTATATTCAGCAAGGAAAAAATCATTTGTTTCTGACAACATGCGTGAATGTACAGTTTATTGTGAGAGTGTGTTGGATATCTTATAAGTCCACGACAGAAATCACATGACAACGTTGTGGATCTACTGTCCTGGCTATGCATGAGTTCGTGGCAATGAAACATCTGACAGACTAGCCTCGAGAGAACCCATAGTGGGGTCACTGGGTATGGATACTAAGGAGAGATACTTACTTAGTCGTCTTTTTTTTTCTTTCTTTCTGTTGTTCCCCTTCTACCGTGAGGTGTAGAGGTTTGGAAGAGAGAGCGCCAGACTATCCTATCGGCTGTCTTCCTCCTGGCCTGGTTCCATTCTAGTCCTCGGTCCTTCAAAGATTGTCTAATGTTGTCCTCCCAGCGGACTCTGGGTCGTCCTGGGGGTCTGGATCCCTGGCTCTTTGTTTCCCATGCTTGTCGTGGTAGCCGATCTTCTCCCATTCTGCAGACATGGCCAAACCATCTCAGTTGGAACTGTTCTCTAAGGAAAGATACTAAGGACAATTGATGATAGCCTTTAGAGAACAACACTGCAATCAACAGGCTCGGACTGCTGGAATTCAGCATCAAACGTAAACCTTACAGGAATGGACGAATACGGGAAGAGACCTGGCGCGTTTACAACCAGTACCTTACACGAACAATTAGCATTCGTACCGTTCAAATTTGTTGAGGAAGAATGAGAACGTATGGTTTTTTTGCTGGTGTGCATTGATGTCCATTCTGAACCACAATAACAACAAATATAAATAGTATAAAAGTAATGTGAACCATGATAAACACCGGTAACATAATTTATTATTTATTAAGTACCTTCCATCTCAACGTGGAGCATAGGCCGTCAATACTCTCACGCCAAACATAGATATACTGTCTCATCCATTTAGTGTTATGTCTAGTCTTCTTTACACCCGTCAATCAATCGCCTTCTTTACACCCGTCAATCCTGTCTCCTTCTGTTTCTCTATGATTATTATTTGTGTCACGAGAGGTAACGATAACAAGATGATGATAATATCCTGAACAAATAGATGTATCAGATGATACAAGGATAGTGCCAGATAAGACTGGTCTTAAAAGAAATATCCCATTCTCTGAAAAGAGTAATGGTGTATCGAAGTCAAAGGTAGAGTCAAGCTGTATAGATCACTAGATGAGATGGTAATGGCAATCCTAGTTACCTATGATGCCCCTCTCCAGACCTACCTAAGACTATGACTCTGCTAGGGGTAATTAATTAACCAACAAGAACTTTGAACTCAACTTAAATAATTC
The DNA here is from genome assembly GCA_024509875.1 of Oreohelix idahoensis. Lineage (NCBI taxonomy): Eukaryota > Metazoa > Mollusca > Gastropoda > Stylommatophora > Oreohelicidae > Oreohelix > Oreohelix idahoensis. Next base: position 110,917 of record JAMPIV010015354.1, read on the forward strand.
ACTGAAGACAATTTATAATTTATTTATTTACAAGATCTTTTTTCTTTGCACTTCTGGTTAAATTTCAAATAAAATCAAATTGATTTCAAAATAAAAGCTGTTTCACTTTCATTATATATATATATATATATATATATATATATATATAATATATATATATATATATATATATATATATATATATATATATATATATATATATATATATATATATATATATATATATATATATATATATATATATATATATATATATATATATAATATAAATATACTTACTTACTTAGTCGTTCCCCTTCTACCGTGAGGTGTAGAGGTTTGGAAGAGAGAGCGCCAGACCATTCTATCAGCTGTCTTCTTCCTGGCCTGGTTCCATTACTTTGCAAAAAAAAATGGCAGTCATATTGGTTAGCTAAATATGCTGAAATCTAATTAAATATGCATGTTCTGCCCAAAATTTGCACTCCACTTAAGTGAGCAAACACTACCAAAAGTAAAAAAAAAATTAGAGGAGAGTAAAGTCCCTTGATAATAGAGCAGACGACAATTTCTAATGCTAGTGGCAGAAAATGGATACAAAGTCAAAGTGTATGTTAATTTCACAGTTTTGGAATGAAGGAAATCAAACATGTTCCAACATTTCTAAAACCTTGAACATTCCTGAGCGGACTGTCTACAGCGTTGTAAGTAAATTAAAAGCAGGTAATGGAATCGAGCGAAAGGAAGGTAGTGGGAGGCCAAGAATTTTGGACACAAAGGACCATCGGCGTCTCGCCCAAATCGTTCGGGCTGGGCCAATGAAGAGTGTAGAAAACATACGGCAGCGCATGATCGATTCGGGAAGCCCAGAGGTATCTAATGCTACTGTCAACCGGGAGCTACACAGGATGAATTACACAAAAAAGCGGGTAATTTCGTCACCATTGCTCACAGAGACTCACAAACAGATGCGCTTGAACTGGTGCCACGAACACCAAAACTTGTCATGGGACAATGTGATTTTTTTCAGATGAATGTTCTGTTTGGTCTTATCCTGCTCAAATAAATATTTGGACGAAAGACTCTGTAACGCCTGTGTACCAGTGACCGAAACATACCCAGAAGTTCCATCTTTGGGGAGGGGTGTCAGCAAGAGGTGCCACCCCACTGTGTGTTTTCACAGGAATTTTCACGAAAGAAAGGTACATCGACATACTAGAGGGACACCTTCTGCCATTTATGCAGGTCATGTACCCCGATGGGTGCACATTTCAACATGACAATGACCCAAAGCATACAGCTCATACCACCAAAGCATGGCTGCAAGAGAAGAATGTGATAGTGCTGAAGTGGCCCAGCAACAGTCCCGACCTAAACCCAATTGAAAATGTTTGGGCACTACTCAAGAATCATTTAAAAAAGAGTGGACTCAGAGACGTTGAACAATTGAAGAAGGTAGCTGAAAAATACTGGGACAGTCTGACTCACAATTACCTACAAACATTTGTGGGAAGTATGCCTCGCCGCATCCAGGCTTGCCTTGCTGGAGAAGGCAACATTATATTGTACTGAAACCACTGTTAATAGATAGGGGAGATACCAATCTTCCTCTGGACATACAGTTTTTATTATTATTTGCTTCTATCAGTGTGCTGTGTTGCGAAAATATGACTGTTATTTTGTTTTGCAAAGTACTGTATATATATATATATATATATATATATATATATATATATATATATATATATATATATATATATATATATATATATATATATATATATATATATATATATATATATATCACATTTACAGTTAATTTATTGTACCAATAAAGTTCACTTCAACTGTTTTCTTGATCATTGATAAAATCTTTCTTCCTTTTGTGCTTTCTTGAAAAGAATATCCATGTTAATTTATGATCAGGCCATAAAGACTGATATAACTGTCAATTGTCTTCTAAATAAACCACAGGATTTTGCTATCATCATATCACAGTTTGTTCGTAGGTGTGGGGATATTTGCAAGTTGAAGTATCCCAACCAAGAGCCACTTATCTGTAAAAGTTTCTTCTTAGACCTCGTATAGCAGTATGATCGGAGAGAACCCCACAACTGCGGGTCTTCCAATCGTCAAGAGGACACAGTTGCTACTGGCAAAAGCTCTGAACAACTTGAGCATCTATTAGCTGACTGGTCACAAAAGATTTAGTACGACACTCGGGGTAGAATATAACCTGAAACATGATATACAACCTACGTAGTATCGCTCATTGTCTCCCTACACAGTCAGGAGGTATAATGAGACAGTTCAGACAAGCTGTGGTTAATCACAAGAGACATAGTAAGTCACGAATAACACAATTCGTTCAAGTTCCAGCACAATATTTCAGTAACTCACTTGTTACAGTTCATTCCATGATTTGCTTCTTTAAAATCATATAGGCCTCATGGTAATCATTGTAACATGTATCAAATAATACAGAAAATCAATCTGTTACAGTCATTCCTTCTTCCAATTTGGATAGTTCTTTCCAGCAAGCATGCTATCTTTAAAACGCTTTCCACAACCAACTAGCTCACTCCATTCGTTCTACTTATTTATTACACAATTAAACTAAACCAACACACTTCGGGTTTTCCTCCAGAAATAGCACAATGATTCTACACATACTAATATTACCCTAAGCACACATTGATTATATATATATATATATATATATATATATATATATATATATATATATATATATATATATATATATATATATATATATATATATAATTAACATCTCGCTTACCTTCAATCACAGACAGGCTTTAAAAGGTTATACAGTCTGCTCACACTTCTGCAGGTGGCAAAGGAGTTGATACAGATGCTGTTCTCCGCGTCTGTTGTTTGAATTAGGCGGCGAGTGTGTGCGCCTTCCGTTCCATCCCCTTATATAGTGAATTTGCGGATGTACGAGATAACAACTAGGCCAAATTATTTTTGCATACACCCAAAATCGTGTAGGTAGGGCAAGGTGCGCTTAGATGACAAATCTAAAATAATTCTGGGGTCCTTATTTCTGCACCAATGTCCTCCATCTTAGGCTTATTTTACTTATATGAATGAGCTCTATCACTGTGGATATCCTACTACAGTTTATCCGACTTTTCACTGGAGCAGTCGAAACAGGGAAAAACACAACATGGTTCATGCTCCATTGTCTTCTATTAATAATAACTTCGGCTCTACACCCCATCCAGTGAAACTATTGCTATCTGCCTAAGGCTAATGATCACTATTATTGAATCGGGTCCTTCCTTTACTAGGTACTTGTTGCTGTCATTTTTGATGGAGTTTCAAACATCGGTCTATTGGTTGTAGGTTTTTTCACCCTGGTCAAAGTTTAGTAACTATGTCTTGACTTTGCTGTGTCAGGTTGGTTAGGGGTTATCTCCCTTGTTTGTTCGTTTATTGTGTTTGACCTTTTGGGTCAAAGGTAATACAGTTCTGGGCTATATGCGATGCGCAGTGGAGAGCGCGAAATTAGACTTCCGGCTTGTTGAGTTGGAAAGTCCTGGCTTCTGAGGACGTGTATGTCCATTGTAATTTCGGGGAGGAAAATCTTCGAAGTGACTGCGTTGGCAGTTTTTCCCCATTGATTCTCTGTGCGTCAGGAAGGACGACAGTGTGGTTATTATGTTCTGAGGATTCGTTGCAAGGTAACACCGACCTTTTTCATTACTATGCTTTCGGTGGCAGAATTTGTTAAAGAAGTATCTTCTGTGAGGACAGCTCACCGATCCTGTATGCAGAACTTATACATTATGCTCAAGATAGCTATGTAAGACTATTTGTCTTTAAACGAACAGAAGTCCAGTGACGAAGTTATATTGTGGGAACCGCAGATTGGCGGTATATTTATATCTACATAAGCATTACTGCAGGATTGATGTTAACCTGCTTAAAAGAAGTACACAGATGACGTCATAACGAGGCCTGTGTTGAGGCTAATATATCACAGCCTGATAATGTGCAATTGGCGGGGAATGCCAAGTTGTACCTGTATGTCAAAGTGATTAAGGTATCTGACGCGTTTAGTCAGAGATACCAAAGCGGCATTGTGAACTGTCATTGAATAACATTACTATTGACCATGCACGAATATTGGAATGTTTACCAGCCTTTTTTGAATGCCTGATGTATACCTAACGATTTCCGGTCAGCATGACCTTGTTTACACTGACTGTTCCTGTTGATGCTATGTGTGTTATCGTCAATAAATGTTTTGAAACGTGCCAGCAGTGTTCAAGCATCCTTGACTACTGCATGTGAGTGTATGGGTTGCATTACACAACATATACGAGCCGAAACACATTCACGCCTTCATTCGCACCCACACTCAGCTCATCATACGCCAGCACTACACACCTAACAACATGTATGCTGTCTTATGCAAGTGATCACCTCTACAAGAGAGAAAAAGACAGTTACAGTACTCCATGTATATTTGCACACTATCTTCCGAAATATTACCAACATCTAAACTTTCGTTGTCTCCATGTTGAATACCCTAGCGTATCCTCCGACACTACGTGTACCAAGCTGGCGTTTCATTGGTCAGTTATTTCCTCTTGGGTTGCACGGTGATACGTTTTTTTGAATGATCGCCGAGATATTATCCAGACCTCACTACAATTAGATATTATAAATGTATGCTATTATTTTACATTTATAACGTTGCATATAACAGTAATACAGTAAATATTGTATCGCAACCTTGGAGTGCAAGCCAAGATCTGGCACACATGCAGCTCTTTGATAACAGAATAGTTAGAAGAATATATGGCACAATCAACTATATAATACATGTGAATGAAGTGTAAAAGAAAATAAGAAAACGCGACACGCTGCGAGAGCCAACATTATGGTTGACGACCAGATATGCACTGTATAGCTGCGAGAGTCAACTTTATGGTTGACGACCAGATATGCACTGTGTAAAAATGCTATCACGAGGGTAGCCGCTTTCACGAGATAACTCGCAACAGTGGAATTTTAGACGAGCGGTTTCGACATATTAAAGACACTGTCACTTCCACACGTCGTATTAACAAGGAGAGGCAGAACAACACACGAGGCGAAGTAGATCATAGCAGAACAACACACGAGGCGAAGTAGATCATAGCAGAACAACACACGAGGCGAAGTAGATCATAGCAGAACAACACACGAGGCGAAGTAGATCATAGCAGAACAACACACGAGGCGAAGTAGATCATAGCAGAACAACACACGAGGCGAAGTAGATCATAGCAGAACAACACAAGAGGCGAAGTAGATCATAGCAGAACAACACTCGAGGCGAAGTGTTGTTGTTGTTCGTCCATCACGGGTGATGAAGACCACTCTGTTCATCCAATTACACTGACTAACAAAAAAAAACTTTTTTTTTCTTTCTCTAACATTTCTATGTTTTTCTGGTCAATTTTAATGCGCTGTTTTTAAATCTGCAAACCGTTTTTCTCTATCAGGTCGGGATCTCTAGAAATACGCAATTGAAGTTTTTTTTAACAACGCATACAGTATTACAACATCATTCGTACAAGAAGTATAACAGTTATGTAGGCTTGAATTTCTTTGCAGTCGACTTTCGTCGGTGAATGGCATGTGGTACATCGCGATGAAGCATCCAACAATAATCGGCAAGCATGGTCACACTCCACCATCCTTGATAACGTGACTCCATTACGGCGATATCTTGATGGAATCGTTCTCCATGTTCATCGCTGAATTCGCCAAGGTTGTCAGGGAAAAAGTCAAGATGCGAATCGAGCAAATGGATTTTGAGGGACATGATACAGCCCATAATTCTGTATGCATCTATGCACTGCTTAACAATATGCAACATAGTCGACAGATTTGTGATTTTCCAGAAAGTTATCGACGATCGATTTGAATGCCATCCATGCGCGAAGTTCACTACCATGTAATAAGTTCTCGAGTTGTTTGTCTGCAATAACTTTCCTAATCTGAGGTCCTACAAAGATACCTTCCTTTATCTTTGCATCGCTAACTTGCGGAAACTTTTCTCGAAGATAAGTGAAAGCTTTGCTCGTTTTATCTAACGCTTTTACAAAATTCTTCATGAGCCCCAACTTTATATGTAACAGTGGTAAAATGAAGCTGTCTTTGTTAACTAATGGCTCGCGTATTACATTTTTATGCCCGAGCTGCATACGATCCCGGATAGGCCACACCTTTCTTGCATAATGTTCCTGTCTGTTGCGGCTGTCCCATTCACATCGGAAGCAAGAAAATTTAGTATACCCAGTCTGCATGCCCGTGAGAATTGCAATGACCTTTAGGTCTCCACAAATCCGCCATTGGTAGTCACTGTACTTTATTTTTTCCAAACGTATAGCCATATTGTCATAAGCTTCTTTCATATGAACAGAGTAGGCGACTGGAATTGATGAAAAAAAAAATTATGTTATGCAATAACACGGCTTTTAGACTAGTCTTGGAAGAATCGATGAAAAATTGCCATTCGTTGACTATGTGCTCATGACCGTTTACATCTTTGCAATAGCAAATGTCATCACCCATCTCAAAGTATTGAACAAGTTCTCTGTGTCTATGACGAAATTTAGATATCGGAGTATTGGGCGCTAAAAGATTTCATTCTTTGAGTCGCGAACCGAGTAATTCCGCTTGTCCTTTGGTAAGAGCGAGATCACGTATTAGATCTGAAAGTTCTGAATGCTTAATTAAGTAAACACCATCATTCACCGGTATGTAATCTGAGTCAGAATTAGTTTCTAAAGCAGGTAAACTATCACTTTCTGATGGTTCATTTACGTCCAACAGATATTGTTCTGGTGGTACTTGGATCGGACACGTGATTGGATCATGAGGCACTGGTTTCGAAACCGATTCAATATTTGGATAAACCACAGACTTTCTAGTTTTAAAAGTGAAACCATGGATATTTGTCAAGCAGAAGTAACAATCAGTAATGTGATTTGTATGTTCACGCCATATTACAGGCACTCCAAAAGGCATCGACTTATGCTTCGGCGATTTTCGTAACCAACCTGCCAATGTATTTGCACAAGTCGAACAAACTGCATTTGGCTTCCAAGATTTATTTGCATCATCAACTTTCGAATCGAAATAAAGTTCATATGCTTTCTTTAGTAATGGTGTAAAATTTTTCTGGTCAACACGATCGGTAAAATATCCGCACACTTAACAGAACAGATCAGCCGAATTTCTACAACTTCTAGAAGCCATATTTTGCTCAGAATTATTTCAAAATACAGTAACTATTTGAAAAATCGCGTAACATATGTCATGCATCTTTTAGCAGTATAAAAAGTAGAATTATGTTGCTTTTTATTAATTTTTAATAAGCTATATAGTAAAAATGAAATGGAGCAAATAACGGTTTCCCAAAAATATATTTATTCACAAATATCTTAAGAACCCGACGTGATAGAGATAAACGGATTTCAGATTTGAAATCAGCGCAAGAAACTGACCTAAGAACACTTATTCTTATATAAGAAAGAAAAATGTTGTTTGTCAGTGTTATTAGGAATATGTTAGGTTAGTCTATGAGTACGAAGGTGACTGATGAGCCCGATGCGGGCCTGGAAAGATCTCGGACGATGTGGGCAGGGAATGTTTGCTTCATGTGAAGGTTTTATTACACGGTCTTTTCTAGCTTGTCTCCGCTGTTCCGCTGCTGCTCTTCTGGATGATTCGCATGCCGCTGCACCTTTACGAAGAGATGTGCGCCAGGCAGTTCGGTCTTGCGCAGCAGCTTCCCTCGTGTCAGGGCTTATGTCAAAGGTTTTTAATGAAGTCTTAAGCGTGTCTTTGAAGCGCTTCTTTTCACCACCATGGGAGCGTTTACCCTTCTGCATCTCACCATAAAAGAGTATCTTTGGCAGTCGATGGTCTGGCATGCGGACTACATGACCTGCCCAGCGAAGCTGTGACTGCATCAGTATAGTATCGATGCTAGGGATGCCAGCTCTGTCAAGAACGGCGGTATCCGGGATCTTGTCTTGCCATTTGATGTTCATTACCTTCCTGAGACAGACTGTATGGAAGTGGTTTAGCTTCTTTACGTGGCGCCTGTATACAGTCCATGTTTCACATGCATAAAGCAGCACTGGAAGCACCGCAGCTCTGTACACCTTCAGCTTTGTCTGTAGACTAATGCCACTTTGATGCCAAACGTTGGTGTATAGTCTGCCAAATGTGCTGCTGGCTTTGGAGATCCTGGTGTTCACCTCATCATCAATGACGATGTTCTGGGATAGTGTGCTACCAAGGTATGTGAATCTGTTCACAACATTCAGTTTCTCACCATTTACCTTGATGATTGGCTCTAGGCGAAGTAGATCATAGCAGAACAACACACGAGGCAAGTAGATCATAGCAGAACAACACACGAGGCGAAGTAGATCATAGCAGAACAACACACGAGGCGAAGTAGATCATAGCAGAACCCGAGCAATATGGCGTCCTTTGGTCGAATTTCCCAAGTGCCTTTTTCTTCTCTTGCTGTCCTGTTGTTGTGCCTTGTTTGTCAGTTTGCAAGTACCGACCCGTTACCCTTTATCGTTATTCGTTTGCGACTCCCAGGCCGCGGGTTTACTTCTGTGTTCATACATTTGTCACTGAAATCAACTGATCATGTTCCCTATCTCCACATTACTTATTGTGTAAGTAAAACGTCTGTAACAAATAGTTAACCAATCTAGTCAGCGTTTGAGGAAATGACGGAAAATGAACGCATTGGACAGTGACAATTAAACTGAGCGCCGATTTAAAAAAGCACGCTGAATAATGGTTCAGTGTATTAGAAATATTCACACAATTTATTTTCATGGTGCATAGACCGTAAGTCAAAATAAGTTTGACAACAAAGATGCAATTTAAATTTTTTTTAAATAGGAGTTTTGACGAGGCGTACCCGTTCAACCTACTCACAAAGTCCCTCGGTTATATTAGGATGCATGTCCAAATATAAAAGACCTTGTGGTCTGGTCCAATAAAGTTGAAATGGAATGAACAGAGATGAAATGGGCACAGGTGAATTAATGTCGTCATCAGGACATACGGCAGAAGTACAACTTAGTTATCTCCCGCCCTGTCACGTTTCTTGTTATTTACATTCTCCTATGATGTGCCAGACACGAGTATTACTGTCTTCATGTTGTGTGTTATTGGTCTATACTCTTAAATAAAGCGAGGACGTAATGTGTCTAGAAAAATGTCGAGATTGTACAGATCTAAAATTCAACATTTGCGAGTTGTATCATTGCAACGACTACACATCATAGCATATTTACTTAGTACTGATCTGGTTGTGTATCGTATCATGGTCACTTTCAAACAGAGTGGATGGTGTCATTTGTATGGATCATCATTGAATCTCTGGAGTGTTTATTACTTCTTTGACTTTTCCGATGTCTAGGGTCATCTTTCTTTTTTTCTTTTCAGTGCCTGCGTTTGACTTATTGTCGTTATTAGATCATCATTAACAGTGACAGTGGCTGACCCATGTCGAACAACTCAGGTTAACAGACAGACAGAGAGACAGAGAGAGAGAGAGAGAGAGGCAGGCCACAAACTCCCCCCACCCACCCACCCCCCCCCCCCCCCCCCCCCCCAAAAAAAAAAAAAACCAACCATCTCATAGATCTCGCAGGGTTTCTGATAAAATCCCTCAGACATGTCACAAGAAGCGACTAATATGAGGTTGTGCGTGTGGCTGGCAACCTAAAATCACTCAGACATGTCATAAGAAGCGACTAATATGAGGTTGTGCGTGTGGCTGGCAACCTAAAATCCCTCAGACATGTCATAAGAAGCGACTAATATGAGGTTGTGCGTGTGGCTGGCAACATAAAATCCCTCAGACATGTCACAAGAAGCGACTAATATGAGGTTGTGCGTGTGGCTGGCAACCTAAAATCCCTCAGACATGTCACAAGAAGCGACTAATATGAGGTTGTGCGTGTGGCTGGCAACCTAAAATCCCTCAGACATGTCACAAGAAGCGACTAATATGAGGTTGTGCGTGTGGCTGGCAACCTAAAATCCCTCAGACATGTCACAAGAAGCGACTAATATGAGGTTGTGCGTGTGGCTGGCAACCTAAAATCCCTCAGACATGTATTTCACAAGAGCGACTAATATGAGGTTGTGCGTGTGGCTGGCAACCTAAAGTCCCTCAGACATGTCACACAAGAAGCGACTAATATGAGGTTGTGCGTGTGGCTGGCAACCTAAAATCCCTCAGACATGTCACAAGAAGCGACTAATATGAGGTTGTGCGTGTGGCTGGCAACCTAAAATCCCTCAGGCGTGTCACAAGAAGCAACTAATATGAGGTTGTGCGTGTGGCTGGCAACCTAAAATCCCTCAGACATGTCACAAGAAGCGACTAATATGAGGTTGTGCGTGTGGCTGGCAACCTCATCATATAAAATAAATTGCTACATAAACCATCACTGCCGGAGCACATAAATACTGGAGTGCGAGCTTCTTGTAAGTGATCATCTGTTCTGGTGGCTTCAGGCTTTATAAGGAGCGGAAATAGAGATAATGATGAAGTAGACAAATGGGTGCTGAATAAATTAAGGCCGCGAGACTGAGAGGATGTTTGACAAGGATATGGATCGATAGAATAGAAATGAGTCCTGACACCAGTAGATTGTGTACCGTGGTCCTGACAACGGTAGATGGTGTACCGAGGTTCTGACACCAATAGATTGTGTAGCGGAGGTCATGACACCAATAGATTGTGTAGCGAGGTCCTGACACCATTAGATATTTTAGCTTGGTCCTGACACCATTACATGTTTTAGCGTGGTCCTGACACCAATAGATTGTGTAGCGTGGTCCTGACACCATTACATGTTTTAGCGTGGTCCTGACACCATTAGATGTTTTAGCGTGGTCCTGACACCAATAGATTGTGTAGCGTGGTCCTGACACCAGTAGATTGTGTAGCGAGGTACAATAGAATATGTAGCGCGGAGAGGCATACTCAAGAGGACAAAACAACATAAAAGAGAAGAACCTGAACACTGTTGACTGGAAGGAGATAAAAGAATACAAATGATTGGAAGGATGTAAATATGTCCTCTTTTCACACAACATGCCTAAGAAAAATTCACCGAATCTTTTGGCCGAATATCATCACCAACCAAGATCTGCTTACTCGTAGCAAGCAAGAGGACATGCACACCATCATAGCTGGCAGACGCTGGAGCTGGGTTGGTCATGTCCTCAGAAGAGACCCCGATGCCATCACAAGAACAGCTATGCTTTGGACACCTGAAGGAAAACGAAAGAGAGGCCGACCAAAAACAACTTGGCGGAGGACTGTGGAGGCTGAGATGCAAAGAATGAACCAGAGTTGGGGCACTGTACGAAGGATGGCCACCGACCGAGCAAAGTGGAATCAATTTGTTGTTGACCTACAAGACGCCACTAGGCGTGATGGCCACTGACTGCTTTGACGGTCGGTGGTTAAGGATCTAAGAAGAAGAAGAAGAAATATGATCAGCGGTAGTAAAAAGAGGAAAGGAGTACAAAGAAATAAGAACAGAGATAAGATAGAAAGATGCACAGGATAAAAGACGAATAGAGAAAGAGGAACGATCGAAGAGGAATAGAGAAATATGAACACACAGAAGTGAGTACAAACAAAAGCATAGATGAACAGCGAAATGTGGAGGAGAACACATAGTAGATAAAGTGTGACCAAGAACGTACTCGTACATGAATGGCGAGATACGAACAATAAACTAGAATAATGGCAACAGGATGTGCGTCTGAGCTTATGGTATGCTAGGACACCGTTTGCTCTGACAGTGATATAAACGTGGTGCTGATTTGAATAGTGTTATCAGTAAACTGGGTCAAAGGACGTGATATCTCATGGTTCCCGAATTGTGTGTTCCCGCGGTGTCAGACTGTGTTCTTAAGTCAATGTTTATCAGATACCTATTAGTAAAACAAACTTGGAATATATCACTGTTTACCAATTCGCTGCAAGCTGGCATTTACTGCAGATCTGCGGGATCAAAGTTAAAAGGTCATCTGTTTCATCCAATCGGAAACAGTGGTCACCGTAACTTTGGTAGGCCCTAATGTTTGGGGACCCTAAGACGACAGAACTATCACTGACAACATTTTACTTTCTAAAAAGTAAAAAATAAATAAAAGCTAAAGATAATTATATAGCTCATACTGCCATTAGGGAATGCAGTGTTAGACTTCACTTTAGTGGGTATCAGCGATAGGGTGACCGGCTCCGTTCATCGGTGAAACCTGGGAGGATGAAACTGCCGATCGAACCAAGTGGCGATGCTCGCTACGGCGCTATCTCAGATTGGGTGAAAAGAAACTCACACAACAAGCAGAAGAGAGGAGAAAACGCCGAAATGAACATCAGGAAAATAAGCAGGACTGTCACTTCAGGGGCACATTCTCATAATCAGTAATGACTGAAGGGGTTATTATTATTATAGGCCCTACTAGCAACAACCCGCCAAAATTGGCAGTTTTTTGTTTTTTTTTAAATGTAAAACTCTTGCCTCGTTTTGCAGTGTTTTAATTATAGTGTGTTGTTTCTGTTACACGTATTACATTGCTGCTTCTTCTATAGTCTCACTTGCTCGCTGTGAATGACGCGATCGTCTCTTACTTTTAGCCATCTTATCATTTTGATCCATAATAATAAGTCTGCAATACTTTAAATTAAAATTTGCAGAAAATCCACCAAAAAAAGTAACTATTCTCACAGATTCCCTATCATCAGTATTAGCTATCAGAAATAGAAATGAATGTAGCAGGCCAGATATTATAGAGGAAATACTACAGGTTAATACATATCTACAAACTATAGGATGCAGTGCAACACTAACATGGATACCATCACATGTGGGGATAGCAGGAAATGAGCTTGCAGACAAAGAAGCCAAAGGGGGGAGAACTAGCCATAACAAAATTGAAGTAGGCTTAGGGAAGTTTGAAATTAAGAGCTTAATTGCTAAGAAATAACTAAAGAGTGGATAACAGCATGGGACCAAAGTAAAAAAGCAAGACACTCATATAAAATCCTTAAAAAACCAAGCAAAAAATGTCAAATAAAAGATGAACTAAAAATACCAATTAATAAAAAATTGCTGAGGCTCAAGCTTGGAACTGGATATTTCATGATTGAGGAACCCACATGTGAAGAGTGTCAAGAACCAAACACAATTAGACACTTTCTGGTGGACTGCAAGAAATATGACCAACAGAGGCAAAACATTAAGACATACTGTAGTAACCACAAGGTAGAAATGAGTGTAGAAAATCTCATAGGCACAAAGACCCCTTCAGAAATGCAAAAGTTAATAAAACACTATATTACAAAAACTAAAGCTAACATATAAAAAACAAATAAGGATTTGAGCCAGTAGCCCAAACTGGTGAAAGACTCGCCCCAGATACATGCAGATTAACCAAATAAACCATCCAGTGAAAATTAAAAACATACTAACTTAGAAAATAGCATATTTTGGATTTAAAAAAAAAAACCATGTTGAACTATAACTACAAAAGGAAAAATACCGACTAGAGATAATATAGTATAAAATAAATGCAAACAAAAACATATTACAATAAAGGAAACACGTCCTGATATAACCAACAACTCCATGTACATGGTAGATGGTTGAAAAGGGCGTGCTACAAAGAAAAGTAGCAAACACATTAAAAAAATAACAAAATTAAAATTAAAATTGTGTCTTGAAGAAATAATAAAAAAACTTAAATTTTTAAGAAAAATGATGAGTTAAATCCGTTTCCCGAATGAAACTGGACAGAAGAGTATCTTGATTATCTGTTGATTTAATCTGTATCTCCGCACCTTCCTGTCTCCAGTTCAAGTTGTTGACTTCTTTCCATAATCAAATTGTTTGCTCGCTGTGAATGACGCGATCGTCTCTTCCTTTTAGCCATCTTATCATTTTGATCCACAATAATAAGTCTGCAATACTTTAAATTAAAATCTTGTCTTGAAGAAACAATAAAAAAACTTACATTTTAAGGTTATTTTTTAAGAAAAATGATGAGTTAAATCCGTTTCCCGAATGAAACTGGACAGAAGAGTATCTTGATTGTCTGTTGATTTAATGCACACCTTCAAACTTTTCTATTTTCGCGAGAGTACATATAAGGGGAAACAATACAATTATTGTCTAACTTTCAACCACAGTTACACCCCCTTAGCCGTGGTCGAAAGTTAATGTACTCTCAGGAAAATAGAAAAAAGTGCGCAAATGACGGTGTGCAAAGTGTGACAGACCGACCGACCGAAGTACCTTACGGCGGGAATTATGGTATTGGATTATCAGACTAGAGATAATATAGTATATAGTTTGACGTGTACATTTATTTTTTTCTCGGTTTGTCATTTTGAGTAGTTGTAGTTTTTGAGTTTTACTGTGGTAGTGATGACGAAAATTCTTACGTAAACAATACATCTTATCTGCCTTTTTAAAATAGGGAATTGGAATACGCAAAAAAAAAGATGACACAGTAGCGGATTTAAAGAGAGACAATAACGGATTTAAAGAGATAATGAGAAAACAAGGACTTGGGATAATGAACAAAAATGAATAAATATTCATAAACTTCTGTGCTTCGGATCATCTTGCTCTAGGATTAAGCATGGTTCCATGTAAAAAAATGCGTAAAACAGCATGGATATTATTAGATCACAAGACAGACAATCAGATTTATCATACATGCATAAACACGAAGAGAAATAATGACGAAGTAGACACATGTCTGCCGAAGACATTCAGGTCACGAGACTGAGAGGATCATCATTACTTCAAGTAAAAGTATATGGAAAAGCAGGAGTGGCTTAAGATCGCCAACTGGTTAGGGAAACCAAAGATGAAACTCGTATAAGACTTACAACAACAAATAGCTACGTACACAAGTTTAATGTAGGATATCAAAGAAATCAAGAAACAAATTTTCAGTTCCAATTATTTAAGGGACTCCACTACAATGAAAACTGGATTTTACGTACAAAATATCGATTTTTTACTTTTGAGCTTATTTTATTAAATAATCATCGAGGAATCGATTGAGCAAGGTTTTATAACATAAAAAATGCATTTGATGTATCAAAAAGCATATTTTCGGCACTACCCCATGCTATGATTTTCAAATTTGTGCCGAAAATGCACGATTTCTCTCTAAAACTATCTAACAGAGGAGTCTCAAATTTGGCATGCATGTAGTACACATCTATATCTTTAAAGTAACACATCTGCATTTTTGATATTTTGGTAATTTTCTTTTATAAATTTTTTAAAAATATGGTTCTTGTGCGTTAATTCACCGGGAAATTATTATTTTGTAAATTTATTACCCAAACCGATCACCGTACTCTTTCTTGACTGAAAAAGTGACATTTCACATTGTGAGCTCACCCCCATCCCCCGCAGTGTAGAATTTTTTTTTTTCTTAAATTTGGAGTTGGTCCCCTCCCTCACTATACACTGATCCTTGTCAATATTTACCTAATCAGAGCCGGATTAACGTAGTAGCAAAAGTAGCATATGCTACGAGCCCCTTTCTTTTAGGGCCCGGCGCCAATAAATATGTACATCATTTTTTGGTCATCTTCTAATACGAGCGTTAAACCAATGATCTTGTGATGTATGCCATCTTTAGCGCCTTTTCATTTGATGTCATGAAATTGTGAGAGAAAGAGCATAACAGGGTGACTTAGTGTGACTCTTTATTACTTTTATCTTAACTGTTTGCGGACAGAAGTAGTCATTTTCTTTAGATTTGTTGAAAGCCTGTACACCTTCTTTTCTGCTTCTACCTACCGGTGGGGTCTCCTTTCTACTGCATTATGTGCTAGTGGTACTCATTTGCCCTTTGTGAAAAGACTGTCAGATACCAGGTGGTCCGCTTGGGCAGATGCGACAAAAGCACTTTTACACAATTCATCAATTCATAACCCTCCACTCCCAAGGGAGCATAGGCCTTCAACAAACACATGCCAAGTCCTCCTTTCACGTGCCATCATCTCAAGTTCTTTCCATGTTCTCCTCATCATTTTCACCTCTGTTTCCAACTCTCTTCTCCATGTACTTCTTGGTCTTCCTCTGCCTCTCCTGCCCTGGGGGTTCCAGAACAAGGACTGCCTTGTAATGCTATCAACAGGTTTCCTTAGTGTAAATCCGATGTATAGTGGTGAATTCCATTCCAGACTTTGTTCAACTATTATTCTCAAAGTGGCTATCTGGTCTGTACATGATCTGTTTTGTCGAAAACCTGCTTGTTCATCTCTCAGTTTCTTGTCTATGGACTCTTTTAATCTCTCAAGGATAATCCTGTTTAATACTTTTCCTGGCACTGATAGTAACATTATTCCTCTATAATTTGTGCACTCTTGTAGATTTCCCTTCTTAGGCAACTTAAACAGATATCCTTCCTTCCATTCTGCTGGTATCTCTTCCTTTTCCCAGACTTTACCAAGTAATTTATATAACATCTCTGTAGCTGTGTCGATATCTGCTTTGATGGCCTCTGCTGGAATGCCATCAGGTCCAGACGCTTTTCCATCTCTTAGAAGCTTTATGGCTTTCTTTATTTCTTCCTTCGTTGGTCTTTCACCGTTAATTTGTAGCTCTTCTTCTGCTGGCTGGATGTCCGGCGGGTTTTGTGGAGCTGGTCTATTGAGAAGGTCCCCAAAATATTCTGTCCACCTCTTCATTTGCTCTTGTATATTGCTGAGCAGCTTCCCATTCTTGTCTTTTATGAGGCAACTTGTTTGCTTGTATTTCCCTGTTAGCTTCTTTGTGCTGCTATACAGTTCTCTCATATTTCCTTTGGCTGCAGCATCTTCTGCCTCTCTTGCCAACTCCTCAATATACTTCCTCTTGTCTCTTTTGATACTTCTTTTTACATCTTTGTTTGCTTCTGTGTACACTTCTTAAACCTTGGCTTTGGAGCTTCTAGTTTTGCTTAAGTTTAACTCTGCTTTCTTGTTTTTTCTGTCTTTTATCTTATTGATGGTTTCTGTTGTTATCCATGCTTTTTGTTGTCTTTCCCTTTTCCCCAGTATTTCTTCACATGTCTCCTTCCATACCGTTTTGACCTGCTGCCAATAGTCTTCTGTATTTTCTACATCTTCCAGCTGTTGGAGCACTTGGAATTTGTTGGATACTGTGACCGCAAATTTGTATCTTGTTTCTTGATTTCTTAGCTGTCCTACATTAAACTGTTGTCTATAATTTTGCATTATTGCATATCTCTTGAGTTTCATTTTTACTTTGGCTATCAGAAGATGGTGATCTGATGCCACATCTGCTCCTCTATATACCTTTACATCCTGCAATGATGATCTAAACTTCTTCTTTATGCATATATGATCGATCTGATTTTCTGTTCTATGGTCTGGTGATATCCATGTTGCCTTGTGTATTCTCTTATGTGGAAACATGCTTCCTCCTGTAGCCAGTTGATTTGAAGCACAGAAGTTTGCGAATAGTTCTCCATTTTCATTCATTACTCCTAGCCCATGTTTTCCCATGACTTCTTCAAATCCGGTGTTGACTGTACCTATCTTTGCATTCATGTCACCCATCAAAATTGTGATGTCTCTTCTTTTTACTTTATCCATAATTTCCTGTAGTTTAGTATAAAATGCTTCTTTCACAGACTCTTCTTTGTCATTAGTTGGTGCATAACATTGGATGAAATTTACATGAATTTTCTTTTTAGCTGTTTTTAAAGTAGCTGTTATTATTCTGGGTCCAACAGCTTCCCATTCAATGAGTGCTTTCTGTGCTTCTTAAGATAACATAAGAGCTACCCCTTCACTGTGGTGTGAACTTTCATCTTCATGTCCTGAGGACAGCACCAATTCACCTGTGATGAGTTTTCTTCTCTTCCTGTCTACCCCCTTCCACTTTGTTTCACACATTCCCAGAACCTCGATTTTTTATTCCCTCATTTCTGCTGCTACTTGCGTTACTTTTTCTTGTTCGTTTAAAGTCCGAACATTCCAGGTGTCAAATCTGGAAGTTCTCCTAGAAGAAAGAAGGTTAGTCAGCAACACAGACTCCTTTCGGCTTTCTCTGTGTTGCATCATACGCCTCCCCGCGAGAGGACCTTCCCCTGTCTTGGATGGCTGTGTTTTATTTTCTTTATTTGACTTGTCCATATTTGTTGAAGTTTTTTGTGGTTTAAAATTTTTTACAGGATGGGGTAACCGGCCCCATGCCCAACCCTCCTTAGTAGCTTTCTACGACATGCTTGGCAGGGGACAGTGTTACTATTCTTTGCTCCCCTTTCGGGCCCCGGTAACACACGGGTGAACTTTTACACAGCTTTTCTGCAATAAAACAAGTCTTGGACCCATGCTACTACCCCTACCTGCGAAAATGCATAATAGACTAACCCGCAACCCCTACCTGCCAAATGGATTAACCCCGCGCAGGCGGAAAAAAAGAAACATTATTGTAAGAAAAACAATGTAAGAAAAAGGACGGTGCTCGGTTTGGGTAATAAATTTACAAAATAATAATTTCCCGGTGAATTAACGCACAAGAACCAAAAATATTTTTAAAAATATTTTTTCACACAAATATTTTTTTTTATTTTTTTTGTCGTGAAACATTCTAAATCCACATATATAAATTAAAAGGTAAATGTAAAGCCTAACACATAAATTCAATAAAAGGAAAGAGAAATGGTTAAAGACCCGTGCTTTCCAATAGCGTACGCCTGTGTTAATAGAACGTCATGCTAGTTGAACAATAAAAACCCATGTTTTATGCTTCGTCTGCATATTCTCACGCTTTCACGTTGATAGTAAAGCCTACTGCATCACTACACGCTTTCTACACTAAAACGTGTACTGCATTTCTAAGAAAACCTTGAGCTAGGCACCCTGCGTAATGACCTAAATTAATACTTCCATTAATTTCATTTTGTACACGGCGTGATGAAAAGACAGATGAACTTAGGATAGAAAGAAGGGAGGGCTGAAAGCAGGAACGCATGCAACACTAAACACGCGTCTCGCGATATACAATTAATGCCACCCACCCCAAGCGTAAGGCCAGAAGCAATAACTTTTTTTCAGATAGACAGTGATAAAAAACACTATCCATACGAGAGTTAGGTTTAAAAACCTGAAAAATGCTTATCGGGAAACATGACATTATACTGGTTTACGTTTGAAAGCCTGACAGTACCCAGACACCACGTCGTATCGAAGTGAACAGGAGGTAGAAGAAAATGCACATTTTGAACGCAGCCACCTAGCTCCCTTAAATTTATATAATTGGGTTCCTTAGGACTTGCTGACAAAGAATATGTTAAACGTTACGCAAATAGTCTAGGAATTAACAAATTATAGCCAAAATAAAATGGTGGTGCTGTCAGACAACACCAAAATCAGAATTGCGCAGTGGCAGGTTTTGAAACCACCATTTTACGGGAAATGGGCCACCATGTAAAATCATATTTGATTGGATAGAAGTAAATGTAAGGCTAAACACGATTAGTCGGGCTACAAATACTAATTCTTTGTTGTTAGGGAAACGTGAGTAGGAGTACTTTTTTTGAAAAGCTGTGTAAACATGGCCCGATTAGTTAGACCCGCCAATATAGGCAATTAGGAGCGTCAGTTCAGTGCCACATGTTAGAATAAACCTACTAAGAAACAGTGCGTTGAGAGCCAGATCATATTTTTCTAATTAAAAGTCTGGGACAGAGGCAGATCGGAATTTGTGCCATTATTCATCGCCAGTCAACGTATCTGTGTATTATTTCCATGAATTGTGTTAAGCTTGATATATTCAATATCTTTTTAATGAAAATTGAATGTAAATTGATAATTTATGTCTGTATATGTGTGTGGTTCAGTAGCGAACATGAGGCAAGGCCTATATAGTGCTCCAACCTGAACAGAAGGTGTCGGAGAAAAGTAAAACTGCATGGAATTGCCAAACAGTACACTGACACCTATCTTATTGACTAGAAGGAACTAAGGCTGGAATTGCAGAGGCGTAGTAACCATTTAGGAGGAGAATACTGGTGTAAATTGTTTCAGATGAAGATAGCAGTTGGCCTACCGCTCTGAAATCAGTGTTTGTTATGTATTGTGTTCAGTGTGGAAATAGATTATAAATTAGTTATGAAGTAGGAGGTACAACCTTCTTGTTTCAGGGACTGTGGTCCTAGTTATTGAGGCAGCACCTGGTCTGAGTTTTGCTGAATCCAGAGGCTGACAGCATACTCCTTGGTCCAGATAGCGACCAGTGAGGTGTCTCCAGAACACAGTGAAGCAATCGAGCAGAGGAGTCTTTTCCTGCCGCCATCACGAAAGATAAGCTTCTGTGGCCAGAGTAGCTCAACATTATGTGCCCCCTCAAAAATTGACATTTTGTTAACCACAGAGGGACAATTAATTGGTTCAAATGACAGGAACTGTGACTTTTCCCAATACTATTTCCCCGATAATCAAACACTTGAAGTCATGATGAAAAACAACAACCAAGCTTGAACAAAACCAGTATTACCTCATATTACTACTGCACAAATTACACACATAGAATAATAATAATAAACTATGTCAATACAAAGTTCATATATATAAACTGTGTAAATAATACTTGTAATTACATTTGATTGTGATTCCTGGTTCACTGTGTAGTTGAATCAGGATATCCATTATTGACAAGAATTAATACATATATTTTTAAACTTAATCACTTGACTCATTTAAGATAGTCTTATAGAGTGTTATATGTGTGTGAGTGTCACAGTGTTGTAAAGTGTTGTGGAATAAATTAAATTGTTTATCTGTCTGTTGTTGTTGTGACTTACACTTCATCATTTTCATAACCCTAGACATTTAACGTAGTCATCACTATATTCCAGAATAATTCTGACTGAGGTATAATATGTGGTAGCAAGTAAGGTCATCTGTAATACACCACACTTATTAGATACAGATACCTTCACAGCTGATCTCAGTCATGATAAAGTCGATTATATAGGGGAGGCCGATAAGGCTGAGCTGGTTTAGAGCTGGTTATGTATTTTGTTTAATCGCGAATGCGTGCTTCGTCCGTTTATCATCTTGGAGTAAGGGTCAACGTTATATTGATTCATCATTTGTTGAATGTCCAAGAATACATTCGTTCCCTTCGGAGCTCATCATTATATATATATATTTTTCTTATCAGAAGAGTTCTTCATTTGCATAATCATCAACATTGGCAAATGCAGCAAATAGCTGTAACGTATCGATGTGATAAAGTCCTCAATTCAGAGTCCATGAATTTATTTACAGTTCACACATAAGACATTCACGTAGATATACATCCAGATATAGTTCATTAGAAATTTACATGCATAGTATTCATGTCCGTCCGTGTCAAAACAATATGCCAGATGAACATCGTGGCTACATACGTGCGCTGTTGTAATCAACAGCCAGAAATGAGCACATGAGTTCTTGACAGCTACAATTTGAATCATAATGCGATTCTCCTTCCATCATTTAATTTGATTGAATTAATCTCATACTTAGATTAATATCCGAACTGACCCTGAGTTCTACATCGATTCATCTATATAATATAGGCTATATACTCAGCCTTTTTTAATTTGGAAGAAATACAAGACACGACCTTCTTGCTTGACGGATAGCGTAACAAGGGCCATGTAACCAAGTCACCCAGCGTGACCTTCCCAACGCGAATGCGTCATAATCTCCGCATATATTTCGCGTTCAGTATACCGTAAAATATCGACATATTCTATAAATGTTAATGACCCCTAAACGTTGCGCATGGCTAAACCCCAGCAGACGCCGTCATTTAAAATAACACCGTAACAGATTTCCTGTCAGACGGGGGAAAAAAATCTATTAGATAGATTTTTTTTTTGAATAATATTAATCAAATTATCAAAAATTTAACAAAACCCGACGTATGACCTACGATGTTCTATCTAGAACAGTGTCGTGGTCATGTCAGTAATATCTTATAATGAAATCAACGTCATATCATACATATAACTTATATTAAACAAGGAAATGTCACTGTCACTAACTAATTAACTAATTAATTTGTTGTATGTATCGACTAACTAATAATGTGAGGTGTTATTAAAATTAAAATAATTAATTATAGTATGTACGTATGGTACTAACTAATTACTATCTAATTGAAGAGAATGAGAAATAGTATAAGAGAGTAAAAGAAATAAAAATTGAGAAGTACGGACAATTAAAACCAAATATTAAAGTATACATTAAATTAGAATGCGTGTGAAAATGAAGTGTAAGGATAGATACCTAATTAAATTAACGCAATCAGAAGAAAAGAACAAAACAAAAAAAATTCATACATTTTAACTATAAATATGAAATGTCATAATCTAATATCTATTACCTTGATAATTACACTAATTAAAATATTAATTGGTGTGATATTATTTTGTTTCATCTTTTCTTTGTATATTTTATTTTTTTATTTCATCACACTTTAACTTTATTTTATTATATATTAATTTAATAACTAGAAAATTTAACAATATCGGACATGAAGATCGAATCGTTGTTATATCCTGTTGACTTGTATGAAAGTTCATTAAGACACAAGGTTCATATTATCGAATTATGATATGATTATCCAATCATCGTTAGTTCCTTTATTAAACTTTGAAAGTAAATTGAATAAGTCATCAACGTATCTGTCCCTTCTACATCAGAGATTGTTCCTTTTTAACAGTTTTCAATCAAAATGAGTGATACCCAAAGTGGAATTGAAGTCCAAATTTTCAAACGATCCGTAAAACTTGATATTTTGATCAAAATAGTTTATTTCGAAATGTCCTTATTTAAGTAGGAAGTCCAAATGATGTGTTGTATATTCTGACGTGGAATTAATACCGTTAATTGCAAATGTAATGCTTGATCAGTCAGAACATTTTCTTGAAATTGTAATATTTATTCAGAATCCGTAGGATGTCTGGACAACGTATCGGCTATGACGTTCTCAGTTCCAGGTATCGACTGTATTTCAAACTCGTATGGTTACAACGTAATAGCAAATCGTGCAAGTTTAGCACTTTTATGGTTTGAATGACGTAATGCTGCCACAGATTTCTGATCAGTCTGGATCAGAAATGGAGATCCCAGCAAAAATTTTTCTAACTTGGTAATTGCCCAGATTACGGAGAGCAATTCTCGGTCTACAGTCGAATATTTAGTCTCCGGAGGTTTCAGCTTGCGTGAGATGTAAAGTACAGGGTGAAGAACATCATCATGATATTGGAGTAGACAAGCCCCGAGTCCGTAATTACTCGCATCTGTACGTAGAACAAACTTTTTAGAAGCATCTGGTAATCTTAAAACAGGTGGGCATGAAAAATTTTTTAAAATAGTGCGAAAAGTTTTGTCACATTCATCTGTCCAATTTATCCTTAAAGGCATGTTCTTCTTTAGTAACGATGACAGGACAGCCATGATGGATGATAGGTGAGGTACAAATCTGCTATAGTATTGGATCAACCCTAAGAGACTCCTAACCTGTTTCTTCGTTTGAGGAACAGATAAATTTAATATTTTAGAAACCGTACTGGGAATTGTTTGGATACGTCCTGATCCAATAATGTGTCCCAGGAATGTTATCTCATTACACGCTATTTGAATTTTAGTTGGTTTAGCGGTTAAATGGTTATCCCGCAATATTTCCAAAACTGATTTAAGACCCAAAAAATGTTCCTCAAATGATGAACTAAACAAACATATGTCGTCAATGTAGGTAATTATATCTGATCTACCTGCTAAAATTTTTCGCATCATGCGAATAAAGGTAGCTGGAGCATTCATTAGCCCAAAAGGCATCACGTTCCACTGGTAAAGACCTTGTGGAGTTGAGAATGCTGTGTAGTATTTGGCTCTTTCGGTTAGTGGAATCTGCCAATAACCTTTGGTTAAGTCAATTTTAGTGAAAAGTGTAGCATTGGATAGACGAGGAAGTAAATCGTCAAGGATAGGATGTGGTTCGCTATCCGGTACTGTCTGCGCATTAAGTTTCCTATAGTCAACACATAAACGTATGTTGTTGTCCTTTTTCCGGACAATGACTAAAGGAGAAGAAAATGGAGATGTACTAGTCTCAATAATACCTAATGATATCATCTGTTCGAGTTCCTGAGATGTCTTACTCAGAAAATGTAGAGGTACAGAATAAGGATGAACACGAATTGGTGTATCATCGTTAAGAATAATATCGTGACTAATTACAGATGTGCAACCCGGTACATCCGTTAACACATCTGGGAAAGATTGTAGAAGATCAGCAACGCGTTGATGCTGTTGCGGTGTAACCGTAGAAGAAATTGTCACATCACGCCAACATTCAGTAGATTGGACAATAAGTACAGGTAAAGGCATCTGCACTTCAGGAAAAGAAGATTCTTCCTCCTGTATAACAGAAAGATTAGAATAATGACAAGTAGATACAGTATTGTCATCTAGTTCATGAAAAATTGACTGTAAGTGTATAGGACGTGTATGAAATTGCTTGAGCATATTAATATGGAATATCTTTCTGTGTCCCTTGATATCTAAGACGTAATCAACGTCTGAAATTTTATCAGTAACCTTATAAGGACCAGTCCATGAGATCAATAACTTATTGTTATTGTGAGGGAGTAATACATAAGCCTCATCGCCTGGGAATAATTGGCGTAATCGTCTAGATCGATTTTGTATAGATCGAGCCTTAGCTTTTGCAGCCTCAGAAGAAGCTGTTGCCAATTGGCAAGACTCAATAATATTATTCCGAAGATTAATCACATACTCATAAGATGACTGAGTGTCCTGAGTCATCTCTGCATCAATTAATAAATCTTTTATCAGTCCCATAGGACCTCTCGGAGGGGCACCAAAAACTAACTCAAAGGGAGAGAAGCCAGTTTGTTCATGTGGCACCTCTCGGTAAGCAAACAGGACAGCTGGGAGTGCTCTGTCCCAGTCCTGAGGGTGTTTAACAGTAACCTTATGTAAAAGTTGCTTAAGCGTACGGTTAAGTCTTTCAACTGCACCGTTACTCATGGGATGATAAATACTACTCAAATTCCTATCAATGTTCCAGGTTTTCATTACCTCCTTCATGGTATCGGATATAAACTGCGACCCATGGTCAGATAATAATTTTCTAGGAAACCCTATTCTAGAAAAAATTAGATGTAATGCATCAGCTACATCTGTGGTAGTGGTTGTCTTCAATGGAATGGCTTCTGGCCATCGTGTGCATAAATCAATGCACGTGAGAACAAATCTATGTCCTCTCGCAGATGGTAGAAGTGGACCAATTATATCTATGGCCATCTTGTCAAAAGGTCGTACTGAGATATCGCAAGCCTGAATAGGCGCCGTGTGAAAAGCTCCACGTGCTTTCACTTCCTGGCATGTAGTACAAGAACGTACATACTGCGAAATATCCCGTGATACTCCTGGCCAAAAGAATGAAGACAATACTCGAGATCGTGTTCGAGTATATCCCATATGTCCTGCACACTGCGAGTCATGCGCGTGTTGAAGAATGTACCGTCTAAAAGCAGCCGGTACCATCACTTGTTGTTTTACCTGTGATTTATCACTAAAGCATCTAATCAGTATATCATTTTTAACAATAAACCAATGTTTGTTATTATTCCCTGATGTTAAATTATCAACCTTATTAACTAGGTTAAAAAATTTATTTAGAGATTTGTCATTTTTTTTGTTTGTTTGCAAATGATTCCCTGTCAATAGGTGAATTGACCTCAATATCCTCCTGTTTCTCTGCATCCATCTTATTATCATTGACACTCTCCATGAGCATAGTCTGAGCTCTAGTTGTCACGGCGTTTCCAGTGCATAGATTGTGTCTCTCCCATTCAATAATATCTTCTGGTGAACAATCCTTGCTGCCGTGTATGCGACCCACCATAAGGTCTGCAATCGGCTTTTTCAGCATGCATACCTTCACGTTACCTGTGAAAAAAAAGGTGTTTTAACATGGATAATAGCTGTGGGGTAAAACTCAATAGTTCCCCCAAAAGTCATGCAACGGACATATTCCCCCGTTGCACAGCTAGGATGTACAAGCGACTGTCGCACTCCAATGGTTGTGGACCCCGAATCTCTCAATACAGAAACTATAGAACCGTTAACTATCCCTCTGTTAAAAATCAGAGAGCCTGTTCCATCATTGGCTGCAAGACCTACTTCTGGTAGAATGTGTCCGCAGTTTAGCACTGTCTCCTTTGCCTTCTGAAAAATAAGATTGCATTGTGGGCAACTATTCGCCACGTTATAGTTAATAGCAAAGCATGCAGCAGAAGAATTCATTGTATTATCGTTAGGTGGAACCTGAACCTTAGGGGTGATATCATTTGTAACTGCTGCCCCGGTATTATGGTTATAATGTGAAGATCCACGAGAATGAGAACGATTACGAGAATAATTAGTTGAATTATCCCGTTGTCGTCTATTGTAATTGTTATCTCGATGTCTCGAGTTATAATTATCGCTATTCTTCCAATTGTTACCATTATTATATTGATATGACCGATTATAACTTGAGTTACGTGGATTACTGTTGTATCTTGACTGAGGTGAATAATTTCTGTTTTGTTGTCTTCCTCTATTATAGTTATTGTTAAAGTTATTTTGTCCCTTATGAAAATTAATGTCATATTTTCCTTTGAACCTACCTCTGTCTACACTGTGTGTTCTTGGTTTGTTATTACTATGATATGCCATATTGGAGGCTACAGGAAGTGGTTCTCTTATTAACGAGCCAGAGATGTTAGCATTCGGATGAGCGTTGCAGTAATTTAAAGAAATTTTTTTCTAACTCATCAATAGTTTCTGGTTTCCGTTCTTGCAGATAAGCAAAGAATGGTGGGCTGACAGAAGATAACACTTTATCCCTCAATAACAAATCGACTAACTTGTCGTAAGATTTGTTGACACCTGCCAGTTCAACCCATCTGTTAAAAAGTATTGCGTATGTTAGCAATAAAACCTGTGAAATCTTTATTGTTATCTGGCAACAAACTTTTGAAACGTAATCTGCATGCCTCTTCGTTCAAATGGAAACGACGTAATAACAAAGTCTTAATGGCCTCATAGTCTGTGGCTAATGTAGGATCAATATTTTGTGCTGCACTTGCAGGTTCGCCATCCAGAAATTCCTTAAGTTTAAGTGCCCATGCAGTTTTGTCAAGGTTATTGACCTTACATATATCCTCAAAGCGCGCCAGCCATGATGATAGGTCATCCACGTGTAATCTGAATGGTGGTAGTTTAAAGTAATAATTGCCCTTAAGTCGGTTGGAAGAAGATCCCGATTGAGCATTATCATTTTGGCTTGCTGCAGCACCCTGCGAATTAAGTTTTTTTGCTGTTTCCAATTTAAGCCGTTGCAATTCCATTTCTTGCTGCAATATGATTTCTTGTCGTTTCAATTTATTCTCTTCTTCAATCCGTAGGATTTCATCTCTTGCTATCTTTCTTTCTTCTTCTTGTCTTAATTCTTCTCTCTCTGCTTTAGCAATAGCTTTTCTTTCCTCCTCTTCTGCCTTAGCAATAGCTTTCTTTTCCTCCTCTTCTGCCTTATATTTTGTAAATTCAGCCAATGCATAAGCCTCGAGAAGTTCTCCTTTTTTTTCCAAAATCCTTACCATTTTTAATAAAATAGTCTAAGTTAAGCATCTTGAAGTTAATTTATTTAAGTATTCAATTACTTATGTCTTGTAATCACCACTAGAATCTATGTCGATAATTATAATTACTCAACGAATGAATAATTAATATAAGAAATTGCAATATTCCTGTATTGTTATGTATAAGTTCCACAAATCTATAATATTTTGTAAAAATATTATATATATACACTAATAGCTATCATAAATAGTTATGATAGTTAGTTATATAAGGTGCTGAAATTATATCATGCACTTAATATTAATATTCAATAATTATGTGTATTATTCCTAAATAATTAGGTTATTTAATCTTAATTGTCACCAAGTTCCCAATGTAGTACTGAGAAAAGTGTATGTATACTTAATTTGAAAGTAATAATTAATCATTATATTTATGCCATATCATGAGCTAGAAAAGTGCATTGCCCCATTTCTAGGACCACCATTATAAGTCCCTAATTCCTCCTTAAAACTAATTGAAGAAAATCATTAATATTAAATTATAAATGGATGAAATAATACAAACAATACAATGAACTAGTACACTAAAAAATAAATTTTCACAAAAATAAATTAATATTAAACCAAGTGTACTAACCGGAAATGTAGAAGGGTGAAGGTTAACTGAGGAAACGAACATATTTGGTACTATGAATGATGACGTCACAGGACTCATTTGACGTTAATACAATACATTTAAATAAAATTAA
Source organism: Oreohelix idahoensis (assembly GCA_024509875.1). Lineage (NCBI taxonomy): Eukaryota > Metazoa > Mollusca > Gastropoda > Stylommatophora > Oreohelicidae > Oreohelix > Oreohelix idahoensis. Next base: position 139,428 of record JAMPIV010015354.1, read on the forward strand.
AGATAGCCAGATTAGAATAAACAGGATAGATTACGAACATATGACTGTAACTGAATAAAAATTAGAACTAAATACACTAGAATACACCAGTTATAACATGACTATACACCTAACATGCAAGGTGAATTAATGCAGGTCCGAACGAAACAATCACCAATATCCGACGCGTTCTTCGCGAAATGCGATTAATTCACGGCCTTAAGGAACGATCGGAATTGAGCTTGACGTTCGAAAAGCCATAAGTTCAATTCCGATTCCCATCCTACCTCCCACTACATGTAAAAAGACAGAAACAATATTTAACATGGATACAAAGAAAAAAAAAAGAACATGGCGTTATTGGACAAATAGGATTAACTTATTGTAACCTTCAAATAAGTTACTTATCTTTTTGCCTCGATAGATTCATACAATGCTTGCTTCGCCAACGGACAGTAGGACTTATATTTCATGCTCATGTTGATTGAATCTATTTTCCAATGTTCGATTAAGCGTTTATAAATAATTTTCTTCAAAGACGTTGAAAGGCGGCTGCCATCACTACAGCTGATTCATCCTGTTGTCAAGGGGGTGTGACGTCATCGGTGTAGATACAAAAAGTGTTCATTTTCGCTCGAAAGGAATTTAGTTCTTTCAACTCGGTAATCTTTGAAATTATCCACGCCACATCTGGCCGCCAGCTGATAAAGTTGGTTTATATAGGGGAGGCCGATAAGGCTGAGCTGGTTTAGAGCTGGTTATGTATTTTGTTTAATCGCGAATGCGTGCTTCGTCCGTTTATCATCTTGGAGTAAGGGTCAACGTTATATTGATTCATCATTTGTTGAATGTCCAAGAATACATTCGTTCCCTTCGGAGCTCATCATTATATATACATATTTTTCTTATCAGAAGAGTTCTTCATTTGCATAATCATCAACATTGGCAAATGCAGCAAATAGCTGTAACGTATCGATGTGATAAAGTCCTCAATTCAGAGTCCATGAATTTATTTACAGTTCACACATAAGACATTCACGTAGATATACATCCAGATATAGTTCATTAGAAATTTACATACATAGTATTCATGTCCGTCCGTGTCAAAACAATATGTCAGATGAACATCGTGGCTATATACGTGCGCTGTTGTAATCAACAGCCAGAAATGAGCACATGAGTTCTTGACAGCTACAATTTGAATCATAATGCGATTCTCCTTCCATCATTTAATTGGATTTAATTAATCTCATACTTAGATTAATATCCGAACTGACCCTGAGTTCTACATCGATTCATCTATATAATATAGGCTATATACTCAGCCTTTTTTCCTTGGAAGAAATACAAGACACGACCTTCTTGCTTGACGGATAGCGTAACAAGGGCCATGTAACCAAGTCACCCAGCGTGACCTTCCCAACGCGAATGCGTCATAATCTCCGCATATATTTCGCGTTCAGTATACCGTAAAATATCGACATATTCTATAAATGTTAATGACCCCTAAACGTTGCGCATGGCTAAACCCCAGCAGACGCCGTCATTTAAAATAACACCGTAACAAGTCAGTACACTAAGTCCCCTATAAATATTTATAACATCCCATTTTACCACATTTTTAAATCATTAAAAATAGAATTTTAAACTTATCAAAATAATCATGAGTAGTACACATTTATATCTTTAAAGTAACACATCTGCATTTTTGATATTTTGGTAATTTTCTTTTATAAATTTTTAAAAAATATTTAAAAAAATATTTTTTCATACAAATATAGTTTTTTTTTTTTTAAATCATTAAAAATAGAATTTTAAACTTATCAAAATAATCATGAGTAAAATTGTTTTAATTGTCAGTCACAACATGTGGGTGCAATTTGATAAAGTTTGGTCAATGGGAAACAAGATTTTTGCTCTTGAAAAGTGGTGAAAAACCCAATATAGCGGTTGTTTTTTTGGTTACCATGGTAGAAGGACAGAAGAAAAATTAGGCAAGACAAAGGTGAGAGGAGGAGCTGCAGGAAGCTGAAGGAGGTGCAGCATATAGTGCTGGACAAATTTAAACACATTCAGCCCCCCAGAATGGAGTATATTGGACAAGACAAGTCACTCGGTGACTAAAATGCATTTTTCTCAAAACTAACATTTTATTTACAAAAAATGTTATTTTTTACACACTATTTAATAGAACAATCTGAAATTTGGCATGCATGTAGGACACATATATACCTTTAAATTGACAAGGGCTTTTTTTTGATATTTTGGTAATTTGCTTTGATATATTTTTTAAATATTTTTTTTCATTGTTTTTCATACAAATATAGTGTATTTAAAAAAAATCATTAAAAATAGAATTTTAAACTTATCAAAAAAAGCCTATGACAAATTGTTTTAATTGTCAGTCACAGCATGTGTGTGTGCAATTTGATAAAGTTTGGTCAATGGTAAACATAAGATTTTTGGTCTTGAAAATAGGTGAAAAACCCAATATGGCGGTTGTTTTTTTTTTGTTTGTTTACCATGTAGAAGGAAAGAAGACAAATTAGGCAAGATAACGGCAAGAGGAGGAGCTGCAGGAAGCTGAAGGAGGTGCAGCATATAGTGCTGGACAATTTTAAACACATTCAGCCTCCCAGAATGGAGTATATTGGACAAGACAAGTCATTCGGTGACTAAAATGCATTTTTCTCAAAACTAACATTTTATTAACAAAAAATGTTATTTTTTACAAACTATCTAATAGATCAGTCTAAAATTTGGCATGCATGTAGGATGCATATATACCTTTAAATTGACAGGGGCTTTTTTGATATTTTGGTAATTTGCTTTGATATAATTTTTTAAATATTTTTTTTTCATTGTTTTTCATACAAATATAGTGTATTTTTTTTAAAAAATCATTAAAAATAGAATTTTAAACTTATCAAAAAAAGCATGTGACAAATTGTTTTAATTTTCAGTCACGACATGTGTGTGCAATTTGGTAAAGTTTGGTCAATGGGAAACATAAGTTTTTAGCTCTCGAAAATTTGTGAAAATCTAAAATGGCGGATGTTTTTTTTAGTTACCATGGTAACCACATGCTTTTTAACAAAATAAACTGTAGAATTTGGTTCATGGACATACACTGTGTCTATTGAGCACATAAAAAGTTTGAAAATGTTAGAACAAAAGTTAGTTTTCACTGTAGTCCAGCCCCTTAAACACATTGAGGACGCAGGTCCCTTGCTAAGATGGCGACATAAATATTAACGTTAACAATTATTTTGTCGATACCAGTCAAATCGAGACATGAAACTGCTGCCTTGCAGGTAGGCTGGGGCCAGTCAAAGACAAAGGAACGCAACCTTACATAAATGCATGTTGAAATCGGATGCACTTGGCCACAGGCCTAACGAATCAGTGCAAGGTACTTCACTTGGTGATGACGTCATAAAAACTAAACAGACTGTCGCTAACTCCGTAGAGTCGGGCTAGGCTGGGAGAGTGCCGAATCCACCGTCTCGTAGTGGTCTTCTCTTTGCTACTGGTAGTCACCTTCCCCTGAACTTATGGGAGTGAAGGCACAGATGCAAGCACATAAAGCTGTCATCCGCACCATTTTCTGAAAAATAAAAAATATGGAGATGCAAATAGCCTGAAGCTGACCACAGCTTTCTTTGAAAATATTCAAGTATATGTCTGAGAGTGTACGCAGATGAAGATATTTGAATGTTTTTAAGTTTATTCTCAAACTAGACAAAAAATGCTTTGTTAGGTTAATTATCTTCAGGAGGACTCCATAAGGCCTCGTCAGTTTCCAGTGATTCTCTGTCAACACTCAAATGCCTTTTTCTGTTTTGTCGAAAACTTGCTTATCTGTCTCGTAGTTGTTTATGAAAAATATTTATACCTGCATACATACATATAAACACTCACACACACATATATAAATAAACATACATATTGTGACGAGATGGATTTTGGGGCGACCTCTTCTCGATCTCTCTTTCACTACGGCAGTAATCAGTTACAATTGTTGGACTGCTTTGCGTGCTTTCCATGGTCAGCACTTTTTTCTTTCTCTGTAATCGGTTATTCTTGAGCTTTGGCCACTGTTTGACCACTACTGCAAAACAGGGGAGGGAACCCGTGACAAATAGGGCGACTGGTGCCGGGATTAAGAAACCGGAAGGTTATTCCCTCTAGAAATCTGACAAGAAATTTAAGATTACTGAAAGAATATTGTCAAGAGTGTATTTATTGTAAGACTGAGCAATACATTGCATTCATAAATAACAGTAAAAGTATCTGTATAAAGAATAAGTGAATAATCAGAAATACAATTTTTTGTAACTAAAGTCCGGCTTGATAAATGGAATTCTGCATTCTAACTTCTGGCAAGGTCTGGTTGTGTCGTCTTTGGCAAGCGATTTCTCACAGTGAATTAAAACTGCGAAAAGGTCCGGTTATAATGCCTGTCCTGCCCCTGCATCTGTTTGTTATGAAGCTACTCAGGGCTCCAATCATTTCAAACATGCTTGTTGGGTGGGGTAATTTCAAAATATTCCGACATTAATAAATTTTCCACATTTGCTAGGCGCGGCACAGCTTTACTGAGATTATCGCAGGTAAAACCTATATTGGTCTGCTTTTTTGTCGAGTAGAATTGTGTGCTCAAGCGACAGATAACAAGATTACTCGTCCGTGCAACACATTTTGGACAGACACGAATAACATAATCGTTTACTGTCCGACTATCACGAAGACATTACTTTATACGAAAGTAATATGTTGTTACATCTGAAACACATTGTCGTATGAGTTTACATATATATTGGTGAGTTTGTACACCAGGCATCGGATGTTTTATTGCCATATATGGGAGGAAATATGTCACTGTCTCTTGTTCTTTGCATCACGCGAAAAAATTATTAATGTCGGAATATTTTGAAATTACCCCACCCAACAAGCATGTTTGAAATGATTGGAGCCCTGAGTAGCTTCATAACAAACAGATGCGGGGGCAGGACAGGCATTATAACCGGACCTTTTCGCAGTTTTAATTCACTGTGAGAAATCGCTTGCCAAAGACGACACAACCAGACCTTGCCAGAAGTTAGAATTCAAAATTCCATTTATCAAGCCGGACTTTGTGAAAGTCTTGACGGACTTAAAAAGCCCAGGAAAACCATTTTAATAAGGAACCGGAATATGAGGAAACTGAAACACGGAGCCATAGAGGGAATTTTCTTATTAAATTAACGACCCCCAAGAACACATGTAAGAGGACGATTCAAGATGCCTTAACTTTGTTCTTTAGAGCAAAAAGTATAAAAAGCCAGGATTGGCGAAAGCTGTCATTTTACATTTTATATTTTTTCATTACTAACATGTGAGCTAATATGTATATATTGCCATGTGAATATTAATATGTGAAAATCGCTAGTGCATGTCCAAGTTATTTGAGGCTGGCAACCTCAGCGTATCTTCTTCTTCTTCCGTCCTTAGCCAATGACCGGCAAAGCAGTCAGCAGTGGCCATTACGCCTAGTGGCGTCTTAAGGGCAACAGCGAATAGATTTTCTTTGCCGTTGTTCCCATCACGCCTAATGGCGTCTTTAGGTCAACGACAAATCAATCCGTTTGTCGTTGTTTCCGTAATCAAAGTGACTGGCAAACGGGTGATCAGCCCGTTGGGAACCTCAGCGTATAGAATGATGATTTCATGAACCATCACTGCAAGGGCTGGTGACTGCTTATCGCTAGTTTCTTAAAGAGAACTAAAAGCCTAGGTAGTCCCAAGTTCCATATGGAGCAGGGAGGGAAATATGAAAGAAATGATGTACATTCTACGTATAATATTTACATTTTCAAACCAGTGTCAATATCTATGTAAACATATTCACTTTAAAATTAAAGAAAGTTTCAAACTTTTCAACAAGTGTAGATATAAATGAAAACATATTCAATTTATATTGAGAACACTTTTCAGTCATTGGAGATGTAAATGTAAACATATTCTATCTGTACTTTTAACATTTTCATTTAAATGTAAAATACAGATAAAGCTATTCAATTGAAATGTAAAGAACGCTTTCTCTCGAGGGATAAAGTTTAATTCTCATCGAGGGTAAAATCTGAGTAGATGGGATTGTGGAATAGGAGAAAAGGGACACATACGTATGTGTCGGGAAACGCAATACTCAGGAGAGCGTTTCGTTTCTATTCTTTTACCATAGTTGTTGGTGGTGGTACCAGTTGAGGGTACTATCTCTAGAACAAGAAAGGAACAGTGGGCTGAGCTTAAAGACGAGGGACCAACTTTGTAGATGCTTCCTGACACTTCTGGGAACGTGCTACGCCCTACATCCTTGACCAGCGACGAGCGCTCTCAGTGATCAATCTACCAAGAACCAACCCATCAGCGAGAGCAGAACCTACCAGTGGTAGATAAGTGAAACCTATAAGCTGCCACGTGAACTCCTTTTAAAACCTTTATCCCATCACAACGTGATGATACCTTTCTGAAAAACATTATTCGTTCTTTTAAACCCTTGTTAAAACTAAATGATTATTAAATTTGTTATCTGTAATTATACAGATTTAACTTCGATTTAATAATTTTAAATGAACTTCATGTTTGTCTCAATTTACTAAATACACTCTAGACAGAGCTATACCATAATAAGTAGAATTCCACTGAGTAAATCAGGGTGGGGGCTTGACGAGTGTTAAAATAATAATTGCTTAATCCTTCACAAAAGTTGTCGGCAGATCCTAGAGTTAACGTGCTCAGCCAATGCAGCATTGTTCTCGCTTTTCTGAATATCTTGGGATAGAAGCGTCATTACCCTTCTATCTACAACTCTGCCACATTTGAAGGCCCATATTAGATACTCTTGAGTTTTGGCCAATGTTGGACCATTACTGCAAAGCAGGGGAGGCAACCCGTGACACATATACAGATACAAACATACAGATAGATGTATAGATACATACAGAATGACATACTTGCATACATTCAGACAGATATAATGATAGACATGCATACAGATAGATAGATAGATAGATAGATAGATAGATAGATAGATAGATAGATAGATAGATAGATAGATAGATAGATAGATAGATAGATAGGTAGGTAGGTAGGTAGGTAGGTAGGTAGGTAGATAGATAGATAGATAGATAGATAGATAGATAGATAGATAGATAGATAGATAGATAGATAGATAAATGGATGGATGGATGGATGGATGGATGGATGGATGGATGGACGGACGGACGGACGGACGGACAGACAGACAGACAGACATATAGATACGGAATCTTAAGAAACCGGCCAGGTGAAAGACATGAAACCAGATTAAGCGTACACTGTCCACTTGATTACTCACACTAACAACCCGCAGACGCATAAAATCTGGGAACTAATAATTTCTGGACGTGTCACCAACATAATGACTGCACTATTAGCTTCAGGTACAGAGGACATCTGCCACAATTTTTGTGCTTAGAGGATAACAAGTAACATTCAGCAGACAACTGATTGTTAAGAAGACAGTACTGAGACATCCACAGTTTGAACGAGCAGTCAATAATAACAGTGCTGGATTAAGGCCTCCCAGGGCCCTAAGCTGGGAAAATTTTATGATGTCCGACCCTTCAGGCCTTTTTCCGCCCTTAAAATAAATGTGTAACCAAAGAAGAATTATTAAGACAATTCGTTTTCGTTATTTGAATTGAAATAATAACAATAGTACACGTTTGATTTGTTCCTCTTCGTTCACTGTCTGATGTCAGTTTTAATACGTTCATAGAAAGTAGTGGTCAACTTGAGGCTGTTTGTAGCTCAGGATTAATTTTCTCTGTTTGGGCACGTTTGAAGAAGTGTTCAGGATTCATTTTCTCTGTTTGGGCACGTTTGAAGAAGATGTCCAGGATTCATTTTCTCTGTGCCACAGTCACACTCATCAGTAGTTTCTATTGTCTGCTTGTTAAATATAAGTGGTATTCCAATGTTTCGTGACCTTTGCGAAGTCTGAAGATTACCACTTGTTCACTTCTGCTAAGATGGTACGAGTAATATAGATCTTTTTTTTTTCTTGTGGCCTGAATGCGCTGCTTCCAACTTGTTACTGTGTCTGCTTTTGATAAAACTCTTCACCTCGTCATAAGTTAACGTACGAGTTAAAATAGCTTCTTTATACATTTTCTAATCGCGAAATCTATGATTAGGTTATCAAAAGTTATTGAAGAACAGTCCCAATTAAGATGGTTTGGCCATGTCTGCAGAATGGGAGAAGATCGGATACCACGACAAGCATGGGAAACAAAGAGCAAGGATCCAGACCCCGAGTCCGCTGGGAGGACAACATTAGACAATCTTTGAAGGACCGAGGACTAGAATGGAACCAGGCCAGGAGGAAGACAGCCGATGGGATAGTCTGGCGCTCTCTCTTCCAAACCTCTACACCTCACGGTAGAAGGGGAACGACTAAGTAAGTAAGTAAGTTATTCAAGAAATAATGTTCGCTTCAAAACCAAAGTCAAAAGTGCGATTGGCTAAATTGTTAAAGCGCTAGCCTTTCGACAGTAGAGTTATCGGGTTCTGGGATCGAAACATGCTAGCGTCACTTTCCAGTTGACCCAGTTGTAAATGTCTGCTCGTTAGTTTAGGGAAGGCAAATACAGCGAGGAAGGGAACAGGTCACCCCCAACTCACTAAGCTGGACCTAGTATGGTGACGTCTCTAACACTACATTCCCTAAGGCAGTTTCTGCTACACGACTGCCCTTACCATGTTTTGTTTTTTTTTAAATTTCCTGTTCCCATTTCAATATCTCTCATTCTCTTGTGTTTTATCTCTCTCATTCTCTCGTGTTTTATCTCTCACTCTCTTGTGTTTTATCTCTCATTCTCTCGTGTTTTATCTCTCATTCTCTTGTGTTTTATCTCTCATTCTCTTGTGTTTTATCTCTCTAACTTTTTCTCTCTTGTTCTTGCTCTTTTGCTTTCCATGTTTCTATTTCCTATTTCTCGTTTCTTTTCTCTCTCTTATTTTGTCTTCGCCATTCAGCTTCGTTCAGCTCTTCTTATAGTTTTTCTGTCCTCTCTGTTTTGCTCTTCACCTGTCTCTTTCTATTTTTATCTCTTTTTGTCTCTAATCTTCTCTCGACGTCTTTCACTTTGTCGTTATCCCCTAGCTTTCCCCTTTTCCTCTCAGGTTATCTTTTTCATTTTCCCTCCCTTCCTACTCTCACCCCTATGTCTATATCAACCACTATTTGTGTTTAATGAACTAAATTTAAGCTGTTGAGAAATGTTCAATACTTCCCCTAATCTCCCTCTCACTGTGTCTCCCTCTCCAATCTCAACCTTTTGAAAATAAAGTTCGTTCGTTCGTTCGATTCCTCTGACAATTTTACAAATATGATGTGTGGTTTTCCTTAAAAAAAAATCTCTTATTCATTCAATTTAATTACATTAAAGTTTCCGTAACACGATCTCCATTAATGAAATATTACAGACTGTATAGCATTTGCCGTGAGAACACGATCTCCATTAATAAAATATTACAGACTGTAAAGCATTTGTTGTGAGAACACGATCTCCATTAATGAAATATTACAGACTGTATAGCATTTGCTGTGAGAACACGATCTCCATTAATGAAATATTACAGACTGTAAAACAGTTGTTGTGAGAGCACGATCTCCATTAATGAAATATTAAAGACTGCATAACATTTGTTGTGAGAACACGATCTCCATTAGTGAAATATTACAGACTGTATAACAGTTGTTGTGAGAACACGATCTCCATTAATGAAATATTACAGACAGTATAACAGTTGTTGTGAGAACACGATCTCCATTAATGAAATATTACAGACTGTATAACAGTTGTTGTGAGAACACGATCTCCATTAATGAAATATTACAGACTGTATAGCAGTTGTTGTGGGAACAAATTGCAGCACCACAAAAATAATCATCATCAACATAATTACCGTCATCATCACCATCCTTCAGCTCCACAGGGAGAATAGGCTTTTAACAAACTAATGTCAAATCTACCTGTACCGTGCCATCAACTCAAGGTCTTTCCACGTCTTTCTGTACCGTGCCATCAGCTCAAGATCTTTCCACGTCTACCTGTACCGTGCCATCAGCTCAAGGTCTTTCCACGTCTACCTGTACCGTGCCATCAGCTCTAGGTCTCTCCACGTCTACCTGTACCGTGCCATCAGCTCAAGGTCTTTCCACGTCTACCTATATCGTGCCATCAGCTCAAGGTCTTTTCACGTCTACCTGTATCGTGCCATCAGCTCAAGGTCTTTCCACGTCTACCTGTACCGTGCCATCAGCTCAAGGTCTTTCCACGTCTACCTGTACCGTGCCATCAGCTCAAGGTCTTTCCACGTCTACCTGTACCGTGCCATCAGCTCAAGTACCGTGCCATCAGCTCAAGGTCTTTCCACGTCTACCTGTACCGTGCCATCAGCTCAAGGTCTTTCCACGTCTACCTGTACCGTGCCATCAGCTCAAGGTCTTTCCACGTCTACCTGTACCGTGCCATCAGCTCAAGGTCTTTCCACGTCTACCTGTACCGTGCCATCAGCTCAAGGTCTTTCCACGTCTACCTGTACCGTGCCATCAGCTCAAGGTCTTTCCACATCTACCTGTACCGTGCCATCAGCTCAAGATCTTTCCACGTCTACCTGTACCGTGCCATCAGCTCAAGATCTTTCCACGTCTACCTGTACCGTGCCATCAGCTCAAGGTCTTTCCACGTCTACCTGTACCGTGCCATCAGCTCAAGGATTTTCCACTTCTACCTGTACCGTGCCATCAGCTCAAGATCTTTCCACGTCTACCTGTACCGTGCCATCAGCTCAAGGACTTTCCACGTCTACCTGTACCGTGCCATCAGCTCAAGGTCTTTCCACGTCTACCTGTACCGTGCCATCAGCTCAAGGACTTTCCACGTCTACCTGTACCGTGCTATCAGCTCAAGGTCTTTCCACGTCTACCTGTACCGTGCCATCAGCTCAAGGTCTTTCCACGTCTACCTGTACCGTGCCATCAGCTCAAGGACTTTCCACGTCTACCTGTACCGTGCCATCAGCTCAAGGTCTTTCCACGTCTACCTGTACCGTGCCATCAGCTCAAGGTCTTTCCACGTCTACCTGTACCGTGCCATCAGCTCAAGGTCTTTCCACGTCTACCTGTACAGTGCCATCAGCTCAAGGTCTTTCCATGTCTACCTGTACCGTGCCATCAGCTCAAGGTCTTTCCACGTCTACCTGTACCGTGCCATCAGCTCAAGGTCTTTCCACGTCTACCTGTACCGTGCCATCAGCTCAAGGTCTTTCCACGTCTACCTGTATTGTGCCATCAGCTCAAGGTCTTTCCACGTCTACCTGTATCGTGTCATCAGCTCAAGGTCTTTCCACGTCTACCTGTATCGTGCAATCAGCTCAAGGTCTTTCCACGTCTACCTGTATCGTGCCATCAGCTCAAGGTCTTTCCACGTCTACCTGTACCGTGCCATCAACTCATGGTCTTTCCACGTCTACCTGTACCGTGCCATCAGCTCAAGGTCTTTCCACGTCTACCTGTACCGTGCCATCAGCTCAAGGTCTTTCCACGTCTACCTGTACCGTGCCATCAGCTCAAGGACTTTCCACTTCTACCTGTACCGTGCCATCAGCTCAAGATCTTTCCACGTCTACCTGTACCGTGCCATCAGCTCAAGGACTTTCCACGTCTACCTGTACCGTGCCATCAGCTCAAGATCTTTCCACGTCTACCTGTACCGTGCCATCATCTCAAGGACTTTCTACGTCTACCTGTACCGTGCCATCAGCTCAAGGTCTTTCCACGTCTACCTGTACCGTGCCATCAGCTCAAGATCTTTCCACGTCTACCTGTACCGTGCCATCAGCTCAAGGACTTTCCACGTCTACCTGTACCGTGCCATCAGCTCAAGGACTTTCTACGTCTACCTGTACCGTGCCATCAGCTCAAGGTCTTTCCACGTCTACCTGTACCGTGCCATCAGCTCAAGGACTTTCCACGTCTACCTGTACCGTGCCATCAGCTCAAGGTCTTTCCACGTCTACCTGTACCGTGCCATCAGCTCAAGGTCTTTCCACGTCTACCTGTACCGTGCCATCAGCTCAAGGTCTTTCCACGTCTACCTGTACCGTGCCATCAGCTCAAGGTCTTTCCACGTCTACCTGTACCGTGCCATCAGCTCAAGGTCTTTCCACGTCTACCTGTACCGTGCCATCAGCTCAAGGTCTGATCACGTCTACCTGTACCGTGCCATCAGCTCAAGGTCTTTCCACGTCTACCTGTACCGTGCCATCAGCTCAAGGTCTTTCCACGTCTACCTGTACCGTGCCATCAGCTCAAGGTCTTTCCACGTCTACCTGTACCGTGCCATCAGCTCAAGGTCTTTCCACGTCTACCTGTACCGTGCCATCAGCTCAAGGTCTTTCCACGTCTACCTGTACCGTGCCATCAGCTCAAGGTCTTTCCACGTCTACCTGTACCGTGCCATCAGCTCAAGGACTTTCCACGTCTACCTGTACCGTGCCATCAGCTCAAGGTCTTTCCACGTCTACCTGTACCGTGCCATCAGCTCACAGTCTTTCCACGCCTCCCTGTACAGCGCCAACAACTCAACGACTTTCCATGTCTACCTGTACCGTGCCATCAGCTCAAGGATTTTTCCACGTCTACCTGTACCATCAGCTCAAGATCTTTCACGTCATACCTGTACCGTGCCATCAGCTCAAGGACTTTCCACGTCTACCTGTACCGTGCCATCAGCTCAAGGTCTTTCCACGTCTACCTGTACCGTGCCATCAGCTCAAGGTCTTTCCACGTCTACCTGTACCGTGCCATCAGCTCAAGATCTTTTCTACTGTACCGTGCCATCAGCTCAAGGACTTTCCACGTCTACCTGTACCGTGCCATCAGCTCAAGGTCTTTCCACGTCTACCTGTACCGTGCCATCAGCTCAAGGTCTTTCCACGTCTACCTGTACCGTGCCATCAGCTCAAGGTCTTTCCACGTCTACCTGTACCGTGCCATCAGCTCAAGGTCTTTCCACGTCTACCTGTACCGTGCCATCAGCTCAAGGTCTTTCCATGTCTACCTGTACCGTGCCATCAGCTCAAGGTCTTTCCACGTCTACCTATACCGTGCCATCAGCTCAAGGTCTTTCCACGTTTACCTGTACCGTGCCATCAGCTCAAGGTCTTTCCACGTCTACATGTATCGTGCCATCAGCTCAAGGTCTTTCCACGTCTACCTGTATCGTGTCATCAGCTCAAGGTCTTTCCACGTCTACCTGTATCGTGCCATCAGCTCAAGGTCTTTCCACGTCTACCTGTATCGTGCCATCAGCTCAAGGTCTTTCCACGTCTACCTGTACCGTGCCATCAACACATGGTCTTTCCACGTCTACCTGTACCGTGCCATCAGCTCAAGGTCTTTCCACGTCTACCTGTACCGTGCCATCAGCTCATGGTCTTTCCACGTCTACCTGTACCGTGCCATCAGCTCAAGATCTTTCCACGTCTACCTGTACCGTGCCATCAGCTCAAGGTCTTTCCACGTCCACCTGTACTGTGCCATCAGCTCATGGTCTTTCCACGTCTACCTGTACCGTGCCATCAGCTCAGTCTTTCTACGTCTACCTGTACCGTGCCATCAGCTCAAGGTCTTTCCACGTCTACCTGTACCGTGCCATCAGCTCAAGGTCTTTCCACGTCTACCTGTACCGTGCCATCAGCTCAAGATCTTTCCACGTCTACCTGTACCGTGCCATCAGCTCAAGGACTTTCCACTTCTACCTGTACCGTGCCATCAGCTCAAGATCTTTCCACGTCTACATGTACCGTGCCATCAGCTCAAGATCTTTCCACGTCTACCTGTACCGTGCCATCAGCTCAAGGACTTTCCACGTCTACCTGTACCGTGCCATCAGCTCAAGATCTTTCCACGTCTACCTGTAATGTGCCATCATCTCAAGGACTTTCTACGTCTACCTGTACCGTGCCATCAGCTCAAGGTCTTTCCACGTCTACCTGTACCGTGCCATCAGCTCAAGATCTTTCCACATCTACCTGTACCGTGCCATCAGCTCAAGGACTTTCCACGTCTACCTGTACCGTGCCATCAGCTCAAGGTCTTTCCACGTCTACCTGTACCGTGCCATCAGCTCAAGGTCTTTCCACGTTTACCTGTACCGTGCCATCAGCTCAAGGTCTTTCCACGTCTACCTGTACCATTCCATCAGCTCAAGGTCTTTCCACGTCTACCTGTACCGTGCCATCAGCTCAAGGTCTTTCCACGTTTACCTGTACCGTGCCATCAGCTCAAGGTCTTTCCACGTCTACCTGTACCATGCCATCAGCTCAAGGTCTTTCCACGTCTACCTGTACAGTGCCATCAGCTCAAGGTCTTTCCATGTCTACCTGTACCGTGCCATCAGCTCAAGGTCTTTCCACGTTTACCTGTACCGTGCCATCAGCTCAAGGTCTTTCCACGTCTACATGTATCGTGCCATCAGCTCAAGGTCTTTCCACGTCTACCTGTATCGTGTCATCAGCTCAAGGTCTTTCCACGTCTACCTGTACCGTGCCATCAGCTCATGGTCTTTCCACGTCTACCTGTACCGTGCCATCAGCTAAAGATCTTTCCACGTCTACCTGTACCGTGCCATCAGCTCAAGGTCTTTCCACGTCCACCTGTACTGTGCCATCAGCTCATGGTCTTTCCACGTCTACCTGTACCGTGCCATCAGCTCAGTCTTTCTACGTCTACCTGTACCGTGCCATCAGCTCAAGGTCTTTCCACGTCTACCTGTACCGTGCCATCAGCTCAAGGTCTTTCCACGTCTACCTGTACCGTGCCATCAGCTCAAGGACTTTCCACGTCTACCTGTACCGTGCCATCAGCTCAAGGACTTTCCACGTCTACCTGTACCGTGCCGTCAGCTCAAGGACTTTCCACGTCTACCTCATCCCATTTATGTCTCTGTAGAGTTCTCTTCTCCGTGTGTTCTTAACGTCTACCTCTACCTCTCTTACCTTGGATTGTCATGTAATGCTATCAACACGTGTCTTCAATGTTTGATATATCTTTCGCCATCGTCTTATTCTCATCTCTTGTTCCACTGGCACTTGTCTGGTTCTTGTCATCAATTCTACACTGGCACTTATCTAGTTCTTGTCATCAATTCTACACTGGCACTTGTCTGGTTCTTGTCATCAATTCTACACTGGCACTTATCTGGTCCATTGCATGAGTTCCACTTTAGCGATCTTGTCATACAATGTTAATCCTTTTATTCTACTCACAAAATCTGTGTACTAAATTATGACCACAGTAAGTAACCTGCTCCAATAGTAGGTGAGAACAAGGTACCTGTGTTGGATAAGATACACACTGAGGAAAACACCCGATAGCCTTACAAGGCATACCTTGGTCTGGTTCCTGTTATAGAAGTGAAGGAAAACCGAAAACCACATGGTGGTGGGAACAGGCGACACACATGAAAGGTAAAAAGAATATTTGGTAAAGTCTTGAAAGGATGACACTTTACATGCATTCATTTGTGTAAAGCCTATACTCATGAGGGAGATGATGGTTAAATAATGTATGAATGAATATAATCTTATTTAAGGGGGAACTGCGGAAAGAACCAAATACAGGTGAAACAAAAAGTAAAGGTGTAACGACAGTCTTATCTCATTCGTTCCTTTTTTTTTGACCATCTTTGTTTTACTCCACTATGTCAGTAAACTCCAATACTTATCCTTTTGATACACTATTCAATGATATTATTCACCGGTCATTATTTTACTTTTATGCCTTAATCTACTGATAATTATCGTATCCTCGGATTGACACCATGTATTTACCAGCATGTCACATTTTTAATCTGTTTATTTTTTCTTTATGGACAGTCGGCGTTTAGCTACAGCGGTGGACAATACCGTATCGGCTTGTTTATTCAAGACGCAGACAGTAGACATTTTGATAGATACAAATTAATCTGTTTATCACACTATCATCCTTTTTATATTGCGTAATTTTTTTCCGGTCAGCTTGGTTGAAAATTGCAGTTGTAAGATAACATGTGTATAATTCTGCAGGCATGACTTGCACAAATACGATCAATCCTTATAACACTCTTGAAGTATTAGGGCACGAGGAGATATGATATAATCAGTTCTGGCAAGATGTCTTGTTGTTATAAACAAAGATAGGAAGAAGAGATAACAAGAATCTGGAATTAGGACCACGCCAATAACACAATGATTTAAGGCATGTCATTTAATAATAAGTTGCATTACCTTATATAGCCATTGCCATAATGGTCGTTATGATGGTTAAGAGGGACATTTACTAAAATAAGACGTCTTACCTTATGGTTGGCTTAAAATTAAAAAAATAAACTAAACTGAATTGTGATTGGGTTCCACCCAAGAGAACCTTGCGAGGGTTACGTATTGCGTGGGCAAAAATTTAAACTTTAAAAATTAGAGCGTTTGAAGTGTTCACTGCATTTACCATCTTCGACAAGAAGATCACAGGCAGCCAGAATAGGAGTTAGAAATAAGAATTCTATTACAGGACAGACCAAAGTGTTTAAGAGTAAAAATTAAAAGTATGAAACTTCTGTTATAAAACTTACAGCTACAAGTCTGAGGAACCCTTCCTAAAGTGTTAAAAATTGAGAGTGAACATTAACAAGTAACCTTAACTAGCTGGGGAAAGACTGCATCGTAAACAGTTGCAGGATATACTACGGCATTTCTGTGTTTCCAGGTCTGGATATTTAAACCATTGGGATGAGTTGTAATATGTACATTTTAATTATTCTATATTTGAATTTAACATGTATGAAATACTTATTTCTGTATAGTTGTTTATGTGGCTGGCAACCCCATCATATAAAATAACTTGTCACATAAACCACCAATGCAAGAGCGGGTGGCTGTTTTGTACGGGTTTCTTCACAAGGAACCAATAGCAGAGGTAGCTCCAGGCTAGAGATGAGAAAAAGACGATAGCGATAGATATATCAAATGTGCTGTGCCTTTAATCTTAACCAGATACACAAAAACCCAGCGGGAGAAGAAACTACCACTTGCAGCTAAGTCAAACCTAAAAGCTGCCAAGTGACGTCTTACATAAAAGACCCTACCATCACACGATGATGAGTATTTTCTGTTAAAGATTGTTCAATTTTTTTTTTAAACTGGTGATGCATAAGTTGATTATTAAATTTGTTATTTGTAAATATACAAATTTAACGTCGATTTAGTCATCTTGAATGTACTGCATGTTTGTCTCAGTCAATTTACTAAATACTCTCTAAATAGAGCTATACCATAATAAGGAGCGTTCCACTGAGTAAATCAGGGTGGGGGCTTGAACGAGCTGAAATTAATAATTGCTTAATTCTTCATAAAAGGCGGCGGATCAGATATAAGTTAACAATTGCCCTGCCCAACGCAGCATTGTTCTTGACTTCTGAAATATCTTATGAAATCCCCTTGAGATAGAAGCATCATTATTCTTCTATCTACAACTCTGCCAAGAGTAATCTTGTGCAAAGGTAGACACCTTTGAAGAACCATATTAGATACTCTTGAGTTTCGGCCACTGTACGACCACTACTGCAAAGTAGGGGAGGCGATTCCGTGACATACATATATATATATATATATATATATATATATATATATATATATATATATATATATATATATATATATATATATATATATATATATATATATATATATATAGAACGAACGAACGAACGAACGAACGAACTTTATTTTCAAAGGGTTAAGAATTGGGCACGCAGGCCCGTCTGACATTCTGCCCTTCCTCTCTCTCATCATGTATACTAATATCCTTTCATCCTCACATTTACTTTAAGCATTATTAAGGCATTTATCATTATAAAAGTAATATTACATTTGCAATAATCATCATAATTAAAGTGTTTTTAAAATAAAATAAAATAATAATAATAAAAAATAATAGTAATAATGAATTTGAAAAATAAATAAATAAATAAATAAATAAAAAAATAAATTAATTAAAAAAAATAAATAAAAAAAAAATAAAATAAAAAAAGAATCGAATTATTCGTACTGTAAATTAGTGATTTGAGACATATTTAGAGGTATGTTATGAGAACTTGTAAAATGTTCATACGGTGTTCAACTGAATGACTCAGGGACTTTTTTTTTTTTTTTTTTTTTTTTAGGTTCATCAAGATGAGGTGGGTAGACAGTTACTTTCCATTTTCCTTTCCATTTCCTTTGCGTCCCAAACTCAAGACCAGAATCAGACTAGGTAGATAGTTAGATAGACATATACGAAAGCAATTAATTTGCCAAGGGTTAAAAATCGGACACAGTCCCCTCTTGCATTCTTCCATCCTCTTGCTCATCTTTTATTACTGTTACTCAACATTCTCCAGCGTACTGAAAGTATTAATTTAAGGACAGTGCAACATTACAAGGAAGTATAACAGCATACATTAACAGTACCTGATCATAAAATTAAGAATATAAGTTATTAAGAATATAATATTAAGAATAAGTATATTGTAATGAAAACTAGATCATCAGAGCCTCCATACAGTATATTAGATAAAAGTACAACACAATCAGTTAGGGTGGCATATAATCAGCACTCATAAAGTATTTGAATAGTATACGATTGTATGAGTAAGGACTGTGCGTGTTTTTTCAGGTCATTGGGAAGATTGTTCCAAAGATGAGCAGCTGAGTAAGCCAAACTAGTTTTAAATAGGTCAAGCCTGGGCTTGGGTACCTGTAATTTATTTAAGCGCTGACTACGTCTGTCATTGTATTTTAAAAGCGGCCAAAGATACTTTGGAGCATTCTGTGACAGGATTTTGTGAATAAATTTCCCTTTGTTAAGAGGAAGCGCTTCCTGAGGGGTAATATTTGAAGATAATTATATAAATCTATACAATGTGATTGGTGTTTATCAGCAACAAGGCGCATTGCGCGTTTTTGAAGCGAGTGGAGCCTTCTTGTGTTGGAGACAGAACAACCATCCCAGATTGTGGAACAATAGTCTAGATGCGTTTGTATATGAGATATGTAGAACATTTTCCTTGCCTCTTCATCCAGGAAATGTTTAATTTTGGCTAATTGGTAAACTTTTTGTGCTGTTTGTTTTGTGAGTGCATGTACATGTGAGTTCCAACTTAGGTGTTGGTCAACAGTGATACCTAGAGTTCTGTGTTCATTTACGTTTTCAATTAGTGATGTTCCAATGAAGAGCTGAAGTGTTGTTTTCTGCAAGTTTTGTAGTTTTTGTCTGGTTGATATTAACATACATTTTGTTTTACTAATATTTATTTGCATGCGATTCTCGTTGCTCCACGTAATAAGATTATGTGTATCGTTTTGTAAAGATTGTTCTAGTGTGGTGCAACATTTATCACTAGTATAGACAGTACAGTCATCGGCAAAAAGGTCACATGATGAGTGTTTGAAATATAGAGGAAGATCATTAATGTATACGGTAAATAGAAGAGGGCCGAGAATAGAGCCCTGAGGAACACCTGTATGGACAACGGTTGGGTTCGACAAGGAATTATTGTAAGAGACTATTTGTTGTCTGTCTGACAGGAACGATTTAATTAACTTTACCAGCTTAATATTTACTTTCATTGTTTCTAATTTTCTGATTAAAATAAAGTGATCTATCATATCAAATGCTTTTTTGAAGTCTACAAATATTGCTCCACATATATTATCGTTATTGATGTTTAGGTGCCAATTGTCTATCATCTTTGTTAAGGCTGTGTGGCATGAATGCTTTGGTCTAAACCCCGACTGACTGTCGATTAGCAGGTCGTTATCTACTAGGTGTTGTAGTGTTGTTTTGTGGATGTGTTTTTCCAGTGGTTTGGACAGCGACGATATAAGAGAAATGGGCCTATAGTTACTAAGATTACTACTATCAGATGAACCTGGTTTGAGAAGTGGGTATACTTTAGCGCTTTTAAAAGCGGATGGAAAGTAACTCCTTGCAATACATTGATTATATATGTATGTCAGTGAATCGCTAATAGCAGGTGCGGCAAAACGCAGTATTCGATTACTGATTCCATCAGGTCCCGATGAGTTATTATCTTTAAGGCCAGTAATATAGTTGTAAACTTCGTTAACTGTTATAAAAGGGATGTCGGGTGGAATTGTGTTAGTACATTTGTTCTCGCAGAACGTTGATAATTTGCTTAAGTCACAAGGGGGAGACGGAATGGTGGATTTTATATTGTTGATGTCTGCCTGAAAATGATTGCTGAAGTCAGTACAAGTAAGGGGCGTATTGGGAGTATGTGGGTCTGGAAATTTTCGTTTGTTCACTAAAGTGTTGATTGCCTTCCATATCTCTTTACTGTTTGTTTTACTCTGAACTAAATTTCTAAAGTAGTTTTTCTTTTCTCTGCGAATTAAGTATTGTACTTTATTTCTTATTGTCCGATATGTAGTGATATCCTTATTTTTATGCGCTCTATCTCTTTGCCTCATAGCGTCAAGAACTTCTTGTGTGATCCATGGAGATTTAATTTGCCTTTTCACGCGAATTTCTTTAGTAGGCGCATGCTTATTAAAAATACTATAAAAATATCATTGTCCAATATGCGATGGCGTCATCAGGATCAGGAATTTGAAAAACGTTGGCGAGAGGCGCAGTTCGCAAATCATTCAAAAATAATTCACGGTTGAAATTTTTAAGACTTCTATATTGAAAACTAATGTGTTTATTTTTTGGAGATTTGTACCCATTTTTTGCCCAAGTGCAACATATGGGATAATGGTCACTCATAGCAATAGTAGGGATGGAGCATTCTATAATATTTTCTGGACAGGTTACATAGATATGATCGATCAGTGTGGATGACGTTGTTGTTACTCTGGTAGGTTTGTTGACTATTTGTTTCATGTTATACGATGCTATGATGTTGGTCCATATATTGTTTGGCTTGTGCATGTCGATATTAAAATCACCAAGAAGAATAATTTCGTTAACTGTAGTAATAACTTTATCCATCATGTTGGTAAAATCTTCAAACCATGTTGTTCCTACACTGGGATTACGATAAAGATATCCGATTAAAATAGATCTTTGCTTTTGGGGCTTTATCTCTAACCATATGCATTCTATATCTATAGTCTCAAGATCGTTTCTGCGGCGATAACTGAGAGAAGCAGAAAATATAAACTGCTAGACCCGTCTCTAATTGTCTACTAGAATCTCGCCGAATAGTTTTAAAACCTCTGAGCGCAATGTCATCGTCGGTTATTTTCTCATTCAGACGACTTTCGGAAAAACCAAAAACCTGGAAATTTTGGTTAAGAATTTGTGTGAGTTCTGGAATTTTACCTAAAAGATGGTTTACGTTCAAGTGGCCAAGCCGTAAGCCAATTGTATTTAGTAATTGTTCATAATTACCTGACATTTTTATGTGAAAGAAGTTTTACGCTCAAATAGAAAATAAATAACTAAATAAACATCACGAGGTTGCTATATATGTGAGATTAAAAGTAATAGTACATAAATGCACACCTTAATACAACAAATTACAAACAATTCAGATAACTGTACTAGTTTAAAAATTGTAAGAAACTGTCACACAACAAGCACACCCATCCACACTGTGAAGGTTAACAACAAAGTTAAGCTGCACCAAGAGAATAGACGGGTAGACAAACAAATAGATACTGAGAATAAATAAATAAAGCATTATCCGACAGTTACTGGTCCTACAGAGACGTCGACTTGTGAAGTGAACAGTCACTGATAATGTTGAGGAGAGGGTTGTGGATAATAAAAGCGAGATGGATTTGGCCGTAAAAGATGATTCATTTGGTAGTAGGTGTTCGCGGGATGTTGAGGTACTGTTGTTGGATGAATGGGATATTCCGGCCAGTAGGACCTCCAAGTGTAAGGTGCGTAGTTCAAGAGGCTTTGCTGATGTAGAAAGTTATGAAAGGTTGGGTGTGCGGGTTGATATGGGAAAACCTGTGATGACAACGATGATGGGTGATCTCTCATTGGTGTCTGGTGCGACAGCGGACGTGGTGAGATTTCAGTAGGTGGACCCTGAGTTGGTTGAATTGAATCTTTTACAGATCTTTGAGAATGGAGTGTCTCAAGTTGTTGTTGAGGTGGGTCGTCGGTCGTAGAATGTTGCTGAAGGCCGATATTATTGGCTGTTTCTTGCACATCTGTAGTTCTAATAAAGGGTCTGTCTTGATACTCCTGATTGTGTGACGTTGTCTGGCTGGTGCTTGAAGTTGTGGGTATTGGCGGAAACTCAAGGTCGTAAATTGCATTAGAGGAGTAGCTGGTTACATTCGTGTGTCGTTTTGAAGGATACTTGGATGCTGATGTGCTGGCTGTGCCTCTGAGGGTGTTTTCTGGAAATTTGATGTTTCTCGCCAACATACTGGTTCCTTGATCGGATAAGGAAATGTCGCCACTATAAAGATGCTTCCTAGGAGCTCCGGATGTGGCGAGGAACGAGGAGTGTTCTATAAATGTGTGGTGTTGTCTGACGCAATGCTTTTTCAATTTTGTGTTGTTCATCTCAACAGATTTCCTATAATGTGAACGAACTGGAGGTATAATAGCTGAAAAATATACCTTTGCATTTGGGAACAGGAACTGGAAGTTACTTGTGATTTGATTTAGCTCTGTTTGTGCAATTTCGTTATGCTTTAGCGCGTCCGACAGACCAATGTGCACAGTGACCCTGGCTACATCAAGATCAGTTTCATATCTTTTAAGGAGAGTCAGTAGGTCCTGCGCAGATGCCCAGTTTTTTGTAGCGAACAGTGACCCTGTCTATATCTGCTGTTACTAATTGACATTTTTGAAGGTCCTTCACATTTTGGTCACCAAATATGAAGTGTTTCCTTCTATTTGAAAGATGTGTGTGTGTGTGCCGGTGGCAGTGCGTGCTGTTTCTTGTGTTTGAACTATGCTGGGATTGTGTGTAGGTTTCTTGCTTTGATGTGAACTGGCTGTCGACAGTGGGGGCTGCCGAGTAGAAATCTGGACAGGGATTCTGCTCATGTCTGCAGGGAATTCCAGAATGCACAGGTCGTGGTCTTCTTTATGGCTCGGTTCAGCTTGTGTCGTATGCTGTACTTCACTACCGTCGGAATTTCCCTCTGAGCTTGTGATGTTTTGAGTTACACTGTCTGTGTTTATATTTTTCTGCTGTGTGCTTTCTTTCTGTTGTTCAGACTCGTTTCTCTCACAGTGCTATTTTTGAGGGACAATGTGGTCAGCATGGAGCTTGCTCGTAAGCTTTTTTGAGGCTGCTCAGCTCTGCTTTTAGTATCTCCATCTCTGACAATATTATTAAAAATTGATCTTGTGACGAGTGCATAGGTAATGTAAGAGGGGATGTTGTTGGACTACTGTCAAAGGTGCTTGATAGGTGTTCTGTCTCTGTGATGTCACTTGTATCAGCTAACGCTGGTGACTTTGGTTTTGTCTGTGACATCTTTTTGCACTCTTTATTGGGAGTTATGTTTGTTATGATATCTGCGGAAACAGTGGAATGTGTGATTGCTAACTTCTTAGATTTAGAAGTTTTTGCAGGAATACTTTGAACTGGCACATTTGATATGATGGCCTCTCGACTGACTCCAGCAGTATTTGCTGATTTCCATAAATTGTTCAGGTCTGTACTAACCCAATCTTTAATAGCGCACTCTGCGCCCTGTATCATTACTTTATTTCCTGTGTTATAGAAATGTAGGACAACCTCTCCTGTGGAAATAACATCTTCTACATATGAACCATTAGCGTCAGTCCTTGCTTCAATAGTTGCACTAGATTCATAGTATGCCTTAGACAGGCTACGTAAAGCTTCATATTCGATTAAAGTAGAAAACGTCAGAATCGCACACTGGTTATTGTTCTTATAAGATAATGTTACGCATGGCGTGTATAGCGTGCTGGTCTTCAAACTTCGAGTTTTCTTTTTAACCGCTTTAGTAACGTTCAAAACGTAATCCTTCTGTTTGGCACCTTTTGTGTTCGGTCGGGTTATACCGACCGAATTTACGTGTAGCATTGTGAGTGGGAACGGTAAATGACCAGGCGTATTTAATGGGCGTGGAAAGTGGTCAATTATAGACGTTCACTCCGCTCTAGTTGGCAGCTTGACTCGGTCGACACACATATTACCGCTGACCAATTTCTAAAGCCACGGTTCTCTGACATTCCGTAGGGTGTAATAAAACTTCCATTTCTGTCGGCTACCCCAATTATCAGTGCTGACCATGTGGAACGTTTAGTAATTCCAACACAAAAGCGACTTACTATACCTATAATGGAAGATATGCTTGTCTTCATTTTTCCTAAAAATCACATTTCCTGTTCATATGAACACAATAATATGTATTTCACGATAAAGCAACTAACATTATGTACACAGTGATATAAAAATCCTTCAGAAATATTGCTAGATATGCAGTTTAAAAATCCAAATGTAGGACTCCACAAAAACACGTCCGCACGCTAAGGGAACGGGAGGAGAGAAAGAGAGAGAGTGAGAGAGAAAGAGAGAGAGAGAAAGAGAGAGAAAGAGAGATAGAGAGAGTGAGAGAGAGAGAGAGAGAGAGAGAGAGAGAGAGAGAGAGAGAGAGAGAGAGAGAGAGAGCAACAGGCAGCAGATGAAATCACGTTGAAAGTTACAATTTAGAATAACAAACAAACACACGAAATAAAACAGGTGAACACATATATAGGAAAAGAGCTTTATGTAAGCCAACATATTCAACCATTACTCTTCTCTACCTGCAGGAGCCAAGGCCTTCAACGAACACATGCCAAGTTTTCCTGTCACGTGACATAGGCCTTCAACGAACACATGTCAAGTCTTCCTGTCACGTTACATAGGCCTTCAACGAACACATGCCAAGTCTTCCTGTCACGTGACATAGGCCTTCAACGAACACATGCCAAGTCTTCCTGTCACGTGACATAGGCCTTCAACGAACACACGCCAAGTCTTCCTGTCACGTGACATAGGCCTTCAACGAACACATGCCAAGTCTTCCTGTCACGTGACATAGACCTTCAACGAACACACGCCAAGTCTTCCTGTCACGTGCCATAGGACTTCAACGAACACATGCCAAGTCTTCCTGTCACGTGACATAGGCCTTCAACGAACACATGCCAAGTCTTCCTGTCACGTGCCATAGGCCTTCAACGAACACATGCCAAGTCTTCCTGTCACGTGACATAGGCCTTCAACGAACACATGCCAAGTCTTCCTGTCACGTGCCATCACCTCGAGATCTTTCCATGAACTCCTTATCATTTTTATTTGTTTTACTTTTTTAATATATCGCAACCATCATGAGCACTATCACCATCATCATGACCATCATCATCACCACCATCATGAGCACGATGACCAATATCATGACCATCATCACCACCACCACCATCTTGAGCACCTTCAGCACCATCATGAGCACCATCACCATCATCATGACCATCATCACCACCACCATCATGAGCACGATGACCAATATCATGACCATCATCACCACCACCATCATAAAGACGATCACCATCATCATGACCATCATCATCACCACCATCATGAGCACGATGACCAATATCATGACCATCATCACCACCACCACCATCTTGAGCACCTTCAGCACCATCATGAGCACCATCACCATCATCATGACCATCATCACCACCACCATCATGAGCACGATGACCAATATCATGACCATCATCACCCCCACCATCATGAGCACGATCACCATCATCATGACCATCATCATCACCACCATCATGATGAGCATGATCACCATCCTCATCACCACCACCATCATGAGCATGATCACTATCATCATTTCCATCATCACCACCACCATCATGAGCCCCATCACAATCATCATGACCATCATCACCACCATCACCATCATGAGCACCATCTTCACCACCACCACCATTATGAGCACCATCAGCATCATGACCATCATCACCACCACCACCACCATCATGAGCACCATGACCAACATCTTCACCACAACCACCATGAGCACCATCACCATCATTATGACCATCATCATCACCACCATTATCATGAGCACCATCACCATCATTATGACCATCATCACCACCACCATCATGAGCACCATCACCATCATCATGACCATCATCACCACCACCACCATAATGAGCACCATCATCATCATGACCATCATCATGACCATCATCACCACCACCACCATCACGAGCACCATCACCATCATCATGACCATCATCACAACCACCACCATCATGAGCACCATTACCATCATCATCACCATCATCACCACCACCACCATCATGAGCACCATCACCACCACCTCCACCATCATGAGCACCATCATAACCATCATGACCATTATCACCACCACCACCATCATGAGCACCATCACCATCATCACCAGCACCAACATGAGCACCATCACCATCATCCCCACCACCACCATCATGAGCAGCACTACCACTATCATGACCATCATCACCACGAGCCCCATCACCATCAGCACCATCATCATCACCACCACCACCATCATGAGCACCATCTATATCATGACCATTATCATGACCATCATTACCACCATCATGAACACCATCACCATCACCATGACCATCATCCCCACCACTATCATGAGCACGATCACCATCATCATGAACATCATCACCACCACCACCGTCATGAGCACCATCAAAATCATCATGAACATCATCACCCCTACCACCATCATAAGCACTATCATGACCATCATCACCACCACCACCCTCATGAGCGCCACCATCATCATGACCATCATCAACGCCACCATCGTGAGCACCATCACCATCATCATGACCATGATCACCACCACCATCATGAGCACCATCACCATCATCATGACCATCTTCACCACCACCACCACCATCATCACGACCACCATCAACACCACCATCATGAGCACCACCACCATCATGACCATCATCACCACCACCATCTCATGACCATCATTACCACCACCATCATGAGCACCCCCACCACCTTAATCATGACCGTCATCACCACCACCATCATGAGCACCACCACTACCATCATCATCACCATCATCATCACCACCATCATCATGACCATCATCATCACCACCACCATCATGAGCACAATCACCATCATCTTGACCATCATCCTCCCCACCACCATCATTAGCACCTTCACCATCATCGTCACCATCATCACCACCCCCATCATGAGCACAATCACCATCATCACCAGCACCACCATCATGAGCACCACCATCACCATCATCAGGACCATTATCACCACCACCATCATGAGCACCACCATCACCATCATCAGGACCATCATCACCACCACCATCATGAGCACCACCACCACCATCATCACCAACATCATCACCACAATCATCACCACCCTTTTCACTCCATGTGGATCATGCAGCCACGACTACAGCTGCTCCTATATCCAGGAAGCCTGCAGGAAGCAATAACATCCTCTTGTACGGTAAGTTTCTGTAGTAATTTGTTTTACATGATAATGTTTTTCAACTATATGATTGACCAAAAATAACAAAAATACAAAGGGATAACAATAATGATAATAGAAGAAAGAATTAAAGGTTACAAAACAATTTTTTTTTAAATAATGAAGAAAGAAGTAACAGTCATAAAAGAATTAAAAAAAACAATCAGGTCAGATGCAGACATTTTGAAACGACAGGCGGTTGAGTAATGGCAGACAAAAAGTAAAACTGGAAAGAAACAGTCGAGTCAAGAGTGCTAGCATTCTTGGTCTAGATAGAAATGTTTTACAGCAAAGTAGGTTTTGATATCATGACCTAGAAAGAATGTTACAAACTAGAACACTCAGCACAATTATCAGCACTATATTGCTGAATCTATGTTCATACTGTACTCCAGGGTTTATTTTTGCCTAGTTTTCTAACTTTCTGTTTTTATGTGTATATTACTCTTGTCGACTCGAGCCAATGGATTCCAACCCGAGTCGGACTTCAGTCACACAACGACTCGACTCGAGTTTTTTTTTTAATTATTAGCGATGGGTTCACTGCAAGGGTCATGGCTGTTGAAGTGGGCGCAAGAGGGCTTGTGGCTGCATCAGTGTATGATCTATTGAAACTGTTGGGGCTGAGGGGACAGTCGAGAACAAGGGCACTGAAGAGGCTTAGTGAAACTGCCGAAAAGGCATCAGGCTGGCTGTGGAACAACCGCAATGGGCAATGGAGATCGTAACAATAAACGCTGCGGTACAGAAAACACCAGGAATTTTTCTGTCCACAATACGCTGAGTTTTGTGGTGGACTAGTGAACGGACTGCGACTCAGGGGCGATAGGCGGTGTATACTATAAGGGGTGTCAGTATCAAAAGTCCAGTGGGGAACGCGCAGTGGCTAGACTCGTTGACTTCGTGATGGTGTCCCAGTGTGTGCGACGGAACGAACGGAATAATCTGTCTTCTCTTTGTTACTTTCACAATTGCCTCCACGGCTGGCGGAGTTGTGGATTTTAAAGTTGCTACCATAAGTGAAATGGGTTCATTTTCGATACAAGACAACAGGAAGCTGAGACGCTTGGGAGTCATGACCCAAGTCCCCCCCCCCCCCCCTTAGAGTGTAAAGGAGTTTATAGGGCCGAAACACTTGTCGGACGGGGGGACTTCTTCTGATGATCAGATTGCTTCCTGTTGTATCGCTCTGTAAAGAGTTTCCTATCTCTTAGCGACTGACTCAACTCGACTCGGGACTTGCCCATTTTCGCGACCTAACTTCGTCGTCCTTATTCATAAAACACTGACACAGGGAAACTAAATATGGTTTTGTTTAAACCGATAAAATATATGTGCCAACAGAGTTTAATGTGCCAACAGAGTTTAATGTGCCAACAGCGTTTAATGTGCCAACAGAGTTTAATGTGCCAATAGAGTTTGATGTGCCAACAGAGTTTAATGTGCCAACAGAGTTTAATGTGCCAACAGAGTTTAATGTGCCAACAGCGTTTAATCAAAGGAGATCACTATTGTCAATATTTTTAAATCACAAAACCAGAAAATAGCACACTACTTTATTCCTTAAAAAAAACAAAAAACGTTAGAAATATTGAAAAGGCAAAATTAGTGAAACGGACTTGGATTCAGTTAAAAATGAAAGAAAGAAAGTAACGCATGTTTGTGTAAAAATAATTATCTTGTTTTACTGGTATTCATTAATAAACATACGCTAAGTTAAAAAAATGATAACATTTCAATTTATTTTGTAAAGTAATACGTAATGGACAAAATACGTATCATAAAGTATTTAACAAACTATCTTCCATCAATATTATTTATAACATAACCTTAAATGTTTGATAGTCTGTTGGAAAAGACAATACAGATGCCAATCTCATCCTTTTACAAGATTAGTGCAAGTAGACACCACGTGAAGTAATGTTGTAATACAAAATTAGTACATGCCGCCACCACTTCAGGTAATGTTGGAATACATGCCGCCACCACTTGAGGTAATGTTGGAATACAAAGTTAGTACATGCCGACTACACGAGAAGTAATACTGGAATATATAATTAGTGAACGCCGACAATACGTGAAGTAATATTAGAATATAAAATAAGTAAGCGCGGACAACACGTGAAATAATGTTGGAATACCAATTAAGTACAACCAGACATCACTTGAATTAATGCCGGAATATTTTTTCGTTCTCATCTTAAACCTTCACCCAGTTATCACAATAGTTCCTAGTAATGCAGAATGGTTCGGTACAGCAAAGGACCCTCAACGTACAATTGAGACAAGTTTATGGAAGACATCCCCCCAAAAAAGTCATATTACTATATACTCGTATATCACTATTTTTAAATGTATCAAATAAAGCTACTCTCCCAGTAAAATCTAAAAACAAAAAAGAAAGAAAAATTACTCTGGTCACTACTGACGCCAGGATATAAAAACAAATACTGTAAGCATTTCCCTTTCGTGAAGAGCCGGTGTAAATATGAATATCGCTATCAGAAAATTTTCCTTTATGCTTCAATGGAGTCGCCCACCCGAGAATCTGGCTCCCTTGCAGGATACCTGCACTAAGCTTTTGCATGCCCCTCAAGTGATTGGTTAAATATGAATATGATGTTCATTATTATGGAGTTCATTATTATATTACGTAACCCTCAATTCTGTGGATAGAGCAAAAGTTCATGGAATAGATGCTGTTCTTGTATCCGATAATACTGATGGCCATTGTAATCTTCTTGATGTATGGGATCTATTAAGAACATCCAGCGTCAAGTGCAATTTCCCAAAAGCCAAAGAAGGGCAGAAGAAATACAGGGTGTCCATAAAGTCTCTTTACCATTTAACAAATTTATTACAAATGCAATTGATGAGATATCTTAATCAGATTTGTTCTATGTACTCAGTGGTTATCAAAGTTTTTAATCACATACCTTTATCGTATTTCAGGTACCCTGTTGATGAAAGAGGTACTGTTTAATGAACCCCTAAAAAAATGGCTACTCCCCAAGAGAAGGCACAATGTGTATCATGGTTTATTGAAACAAAATCGGATAGGCAGACTCAGCGAAACTACAGAACTAAGTATGGAAGAGATCCACCGTCAATTCGTGCATGGCACAAGAAATTTATGGAGACAGGGACAGTGTTGGATAAAGGGAGGAGTGGACGACCAAGAACATCTGAGGAAAACATCGAGCGTGTAAGACAAGCCTTTTATCATTCTCCCACAAAGTCCATCCGTACTGCTGCCAGACAGTTAGAGCTATCAAGTTCAACAGTGCACAAAGTCCTACACAAGAACTTGCGATTCTACGCTTACAAAGTGCAACTCTTACAGGCACTCGAGCCAAATGATAAACCAAGACGAAAAGAGTTTGCAGTTAACATGCTGGAACGAATTTCTGAGGATGAAACGTTCCTCACCCGAGTTTGTTTTAGTGATGAGGCAACCTTTCATTTTTCAGGGAAACTGAACACACATAATGTGAGAATATGGGGATCAAAACACCCCCATGTGACTAGGGAACTTCACTGAGATAGTCCAAAGGTGAATGTGTGGTGTGGGATCATGATACACATTGTGCCTTCTCTTGAGGAGTAGCCATTTTTTTAGGGGTTCATTAAACACTACCTCTTTCACCAACAGGGTACCTGAAATACGTTAAAGGTATGTGATTAAAAACTTTGATAACCACTGAGTATATAAAACAAATCTGATTAAGATATCTCATCAATTGCCTTTGTAATAAATGTGTTAAATTGTAAAGAGACTTTATGGACACCCTGTATAACTGTCTTTTATTACATCGCTCCTGATGCCGATATCAGTGATAATGAAAAGAGACATTAGTTAACTGGAACTTTCGATGTACTTTGTAAAATGTTATCACCTGGTGTGTTTTATTTAGAATAAATTGTTTTTGCTCAAGTGTTTGCGCGACCAAAAAGCTGTCGTATTTTAAGAGTTAATCCTGAGGCTTGACTTTTCATTCAGCTGGCATTCATCTGATTAGCCAAAGTTAAAGACAGAGATACAGAGATGGCGGAAATGGCATGCGTTTTTATGATGCAGCAGTTGAGTACGTAATACGGGAAATTCACTCTAACAATGGTGCATTCTGACGTAGCGTAGGTAAAGAAAAACAAACGTGAAAACATTTCTATATAATACATAATATAGCAAGTAACTGAGTAGTTTCTACATCACTGTATTATCCCAGCTAGCCTTCACTGCTATCCGTGGATGTTGGCTTAGCTAAACACTCGAATACATAATTCTTGCCATCTTGGTTGTCTTTATACTCTATACCGTCACAAACAAATAGCACAACAAGCTCCAGGCGAGAACCGCACTGCAGATAGGGCGGAGCTACAACTATGAAAGAAAAGCGATCCGTGGGACCATCACACGAGTTATACAAATAACTGGCAGTGACTTCATAGACGCTGTGCCAAGAATTGTGTGTGTACATTACAAGGACACTTTTGTGGTAAGAAATATTGACTACCCGAACGAAGCCACGAATTGTCATGTCTGTAACTAAGACGTTTTCTAAACAAACCTTCTGGCTATGAACCTTCTGGAAAAAGTTGGGCTCAGCACCGGGTTGACTGAAGCAGGGAGAAAGATACATTGTGCTAACATCTGTTTTTTGGTCCTCGAGACTGTGGGCCAAACTCGCGAGTACCGAGGCAGGAATAATGGGAGGTGAGCTGGAGTTCGCGACTTGACGCACGGATTCCAGGTCTAAGCCCAGAGCGTCGGCAAAACGTACTGCCTTGCTGACACGTGAGCTATCTGGCGAGTTTGTGCGAATCTTGAGAGATGAAGACCTTCGTGGCGCGCTTTTCGTAAATTTCAATCCATCATCATCACCTATAGAAACAGGACTCCCTGAACTGGAAGAATTTGGTGATCGGCTGTGGTACGTCCTTGCAGCATCATTGTCGCTTTCTATTATCTTCATCTTCAGAGAGATTGTCTTTTTAGAGTGACTGAGCTCTGTTTTCATAGTTAAAGGTTTTGATTTAATGGGCCCTTCCGAGTCTTCCACGGAAGTGCTAGCAGTAGTATCTGATTCAGCGTCTGTAGATTGTTCCGACTTCAGTCTTTCAGCCTCCAACACAGCCAGGCTTAATGCTTCCTCAAAAGTTATTTTCGGCGCCATTTTTGGACTCCTTACGTCCCACAGCCTCTCCTCTGCTGGACTGGGCATCTCCTCCGCACTGCACTCTCCTAGACATGTTAGCTCCTCTAGTCTCGTCTCTGCAGGAGTTAGAAAAGAAGAGTTTATCACAATGGATGTGTCGTCGATATCTGTGCCGGATGTCAGACTTTCCAAGTCAATGAATTTGACGAACTTATCTTCTTCCGTTTTAACTATGGCAAATTTGTTCTTACGGCTTGTAATGTCTACAGCATTTGTGCCCAAAATTGCACTACTCTCACTAGAACCATCAACAACGGGTGATTTGTTTACCGCGTTTGAATTGGTGCTGGGTAAGGCAGTGCTAGTATTTTCGTTTGACTTGTGAGGGTCGTTGTCTGCTTGTGGAGAATACGTCTTAACTGAAGAATCCCATGGATTCATGGTTGGAATGACAGGTGACTGGTATGGCTTGTAGGAGTTGGAGCTTGTTTCCGTATAATCCACATAGTTGCCGTCATTGTCCAATGATGGAAATGTCTTCTTTCTACGACTAATTCCAAGCTGCTTCAGGGCAGAGTAGTTATCGGATCCATAAGGGGCCCTGCCACTGCTGCTGGCTACGGCTCTTCCGTTCACTTTGCTACCGTTCTCAGAATCATTAGAAGAAATATTAGAGGGAGAAACTGGTTCGATGCTCGGAGGCATCGTTGTCGTGGTCAGAGGACCATATGAAGAGCTTGAGGTCCCATAGGCCGTGACTTTGTCATCGGGCGCTGGGCCACTGTTTGAATCAAAGTTCCTTGGAGAAGGAGTCTCACCCAGTGGATTCTGAACCGAATTTTCCGGTGCATTTGTCGTGTCGCCATTTTTTGCCTGGTCATGTCTTTGACCATTCTTATTTTCACTATTCATTTTGTTTATCCAATCATTACCTTCGTTATTAATATAATTTATTTCATATAAAAGCAAGGGGGCATCAGTCTTCCCCTTGCAACCACCCTCGTCTCCTAAATTGTATAAATCTACCACACTTTTCTTGGGGAACACTTCAAACCAGAACGTTTCATGGAGATAACTAGTGATTATTTCCCAATTTGATTCAATCGATAATTCATTTTGACGACACTTAGAACATCCATTAGTTCCGGACACAGGCTGCAAAGCTGGCTGGACCAAGAACGATACGGAAATTAGCGAATGTGGCGCTGACCAGTTTGTTATAGTGTGTTCAGGGAGCACTAAACGAGGTCTGGCTTCTGCTTGTAGGAACTCACAGCCAGAATCTTTTCGATTTCTTGAATTATTCTTGTACTGCCTGGGAAATAGTTTAGCCCAGATTGTGAATAAAATAACATTTTTTTTGTCTTGGCAGTTTTCCGTGCGATCAGAAGTTTTATACAGAATGCTGAGTTCTTTCTTTAAATTGTATAGGGCAAAATCGCTCACACAGCAGCTGTTTAGGTAGATGTCGACAGCGCCAGAAACCTGTCCGGGAAGATTGAAAAGTGTGTATTCTTTAGTCTCGGTGCGTATACTGCAGGTGCATGGACAAAAATACATCGTCAGCAGATGCTGACTAAAACATTGACGGGATCTGTGAGAATGAACCTGTATATTCACGTATGAAAACGGTGGTGGTGCACTTCTAGCAAAGTGTCACAATGTCTCTTATTACTTGCAAAAGTTAATCACTTCACAAGCTGTGGATTATTTCCTTTGTTGAACTTCTGCTTATAGGTGGCTGAAAGCCGACAAAATACATTGTGTATTAACACTAAATACAGAAGTTCCAGATACAGCGTTTGAAAAACCGCGTACGCACTTAAAGAAGTGAATATATCCACACAAAACAATATTCTGATAATGTTTCATGTTTCCGCAAGGCTTTCAGTGTGTAGTCTTATTTAGCAATCATGTTCTTCGGGTTTACTTTGAGATACCAATACACGTAGCACTCAGATTCTAGTTGCTGGTGGCAATAGTGTCATCTGCACAACAGTTGTAGACTGGACGAGATTAGTGCGCTAAAATTCATTATTGTTTGTTCCAGTTACATGGCTGTACACAAACAACGAACGCAAGGACTTCTTTCGCAATAGGCTGTCAAGGAATCTGCCTTTGTCAAAGTCTTGTAAAATTATGCCCAGATTTGACTGCAAGGGTCTGGCTGAAAACAAGGCAAATGAAAACACATGATTTCACAATTCAAAAACAAAACATTTAATGATGTCATATTATTTCTTCAATTTAAAAGGGTAAAAACGATGAGGAAACAAAGGACATCAAGAAGGAGGGCATAGATGAATTAATTAACAGTGTGTTCAATAAGATTTTCAGAACATACTAGAACTGTGCCACGACAGGAAGGCAGCATCGGAATTAATAAAGCTACCGAAAGGTTATCTCATGTAAATAGAAAGCATCAAGGCAAACAGGAGTGGTATGATAGAAACAGTAATATGATTTGACAACATCAACGTAATTTAGACTGTGACAAACATAACCGTCAACTAGATCTTCTTGAGGAAAAACGTACAATTAAAATGACTGAAACTGATAAAAATGACTTTGTAAAAAAAAAAAAAACACATGATCTGTTTTTGTTTTTCTGTTTGTATTCGCGAAATACAACTTCTTCTTCTTCCGTCCTTAGCCACCGACCGTCAAAGCAGTCAGTGGCCATTACGCCTAGTGGCGTCTTAGGGCAACAGCAGATAGGTTTTCTTTGCCATTGTTTCCCATCACGCCTAGCGGCGTCTTTAGGGCAACGGCAAATCAACCCATTTGCTGTTGTTTCCGTAATCGAAGTGACTGGCAAACGGGTGATCAGCCCGTTGTGGAAATACAACTTATTTCACCTTATATCCACTTTTAAAACCATTAGTTCTTATTGCCATTACTGCCTCAATGTTTTTGTTCACGTGGCTGGACGTAGTTCATTATCATTATCATTATCATCATCCTTCAGTTCGCATTTGACTTCAACTAACTCATACCAGGTTGTTCTATCCCGTGCCAACAGCTCAGGGTCTTTCCATGTCCTAATTCCTTTCATGGCTGTCTCCATTCCTCTTCTC
Source organism: Oreohelix idahoensis (assembly GCA_024509875.1). Lineage (NCBI taxonomy): Eukaryota > Metazoa > Mollusca > Gastropoda > Stylommatophora > Oreohelicidae > Oreohelix > Oreohelix idahoensis. The sequence continues at coordinate 175,296 of JAMPIV010015354.1, forward strand.
CGTGTGTTCTTCAATCTTCCTCCACCTTTCTCACCACGGGGATGCCAGAACCAGCGTCTTCTCACCTCTTGTTCCACTGGCACATGTCAGATTCTTGTCATCAGTTCCACTGGCACTTGTCTGGTTCTTGTCATCAGTTCCACTGGCACTTGTCTGGTTTTTGTCATCAGTTCCACTGGCACTTGTCTGGTTCTTGTCATCAGTTCCACTGGCACATGTCTGGTTCTTGTCATCAGTTCCACTGGCACATGTCTGGTTTTTGTCATCAGTTCCACTGGCACTTGTCTGGTTCTTGTCATCAGTTCCACTGGCACATGTCTGGTTTTTGTCATCAGTTCCACTGGCACTTGTCTGGTTCTTGTCATCAGTTCCACTGGCACTTGTCTGGTTCTTGTCATCAGTTCCACTGGCACATGTCTGGTTCTTGTCATCAGTTCCACTGGCACATGTCTGGTTTTTGTCATCAGTTCCACTGGCACTTGTCTGGTTCTTGTCATCAGTTCCACTGGCACTTGTCTGGTTCTTGTCATCAATTCCACTGGCACTTGTCTGGTTCTTGTCATCAGTTCCACTGGCACATGTCTGGTTTTTGTCATCAGTTCCACTGGCACATGTCTGGTTCTTGTCATCAATTCCACTGGCACTTGTCTGGTTCTTTTCATCAGTTCCACTGGCACTTGTCTGGTTCTTGTCATCAATTCCACTGGCACTTGTCTGGTTCTTGTCATCAATTCCACTGGCACTTGTCTGGTTCTTGTCATCAATTCCACTGGCACATGTCTGGTTCTTGTCATCAGTTCGTTCCAATTCTTATTATATTCTACGCAAGCACCCATTTATGAAAGCCTGTAATTTTTTTGGTTGTTGTTTTTGTTGTTACCACGTTTTTCAAAGCCATACGGTAGAATTTACTTGACATTGGACTAGAAGAATCAGATTTTAAAAAAATGATCATTTAGGTTAGATTGTTAACTAAGTTGTTATCATGTGTCACGTATAGTTGTCGTGATTCGGACACACTTCTGTCACTTTTAGCCGAGTGGTCTGCCCTGTCGTGTCCTCTAATTTTTGTCTACACCCACTTTTCTGTCTTATAGCTCCTAATAGCGCTATTTCTGGCATTGATCATGTCAATCTTACGTTGGACAGGCTGATTCCACCCCTTTACACGTGGACATCGGCATCTAGCTAAAGGTCCATTTAGTCTGCCTGTCTAGTAGATGACGGCTAGTTTCCCGTATTCTTTGATTTACAGAGAATCATGGACACGGGGGAAAACGTCGACCCTTTTCTTTGTGCCGCCCTCGTCTCGTCTTGCGAACACCTGTCACTCGTAGAACCGCCAGCACTGCGGCAGATTACTTCCTTATCCTGTATCTTGAGTTGTCCGGGGAATCTCTCCCCTAGGTCTTACGTCTGAATTTGTTTCATCTGGTGCCCGTGCAAAAGCCACATGCAGACTCTATCTGGCTATTTAATCAAGAGGTCTCTATCACTCAGTACCACTGTCTCAAGAAAAGTCTGCCACTGGACAACGTGATATTCTGCGCCAGAGCTAATAACAGTTGTTAGTGCAAGAATTATTCTGTCTTCGAGCCTTGGTCAGCATTTGCTTTATACTTCCTGATTTGATTTGCTGCTGTCAGGGGATTACAATTTCAATATAATAAATATTACCAAGCAGTCTAGGTCATTCTGCCAGGTTTCAGTCATAAAGCTGGTCTGTGGATTACGTAACCACAGCCTATTGGTGAAAGTGTCTATCGTTCCAGCACATACGGGCTGTCGCCTTTGCTATCCTGACAGTTTCGGCAACACTGTCCGACCCATTTACACCTGTAACTTGGTGTATACCACTATACATCGATTTATGTAACCTACACGTCCTGGAGTATTTGCCTACAGCACAAATGGCCACCAGTGGCAGCTAACCATCATCTTTTGCTATCACCACTGTTTATTAAAATATTTAAATTGTATCATGTTCTTCACAAACACTGAGTTTCTACTAACTTATGTATATTTCGTTTACTTTTTAATATAAGCACTTTGTCATCAGGATATCGTCAGCTAATGATCATCCGCCCGTGTAACAAACTGGCAGTTAATTGTCTTTATTGTGAAAGTGACTTTCCGATCACATTTGTCTTACTCCATTTGTTATATTGCCACGATCATCAGCGTTATTTTTCACGCTAATAAACGCTAATTGTTAAAGCTTCGAAGCATATTTCGTTTTCTCTGTCCGTAAATACATAATTAAATATTTGTTAATGGTATTCAGACTATTGTTATTTACATATGTGTTAATGGTACTTAGACTATTGTTTTGTGTAGTTGTCGGAGGTCTCTGAAGAGATAAGGAAAGACTTAAACTACTGCACCCTTAGGCGTGTCGTACCAGGCGACTAATGTGAGGTTGGGCATGGAGCTGGCAACATCATCATCAAAACTAATTGTCACACAAACCACCATTGCAAGAGCAAGTGAATACTTGGTGCAAGTGTTGCGTGCATATTTTGACGCACATATTACAAAAATCGATATGGCTATTTAATATGGAAAAAATATAGACATTCATTCATTTGTGTATGAAAATACTGTCTATGGTAAAAGCGAGAGAATCCATGTTTGATTCACACTTTTGATTATAGGAGTAATCGTTCTTGATATTGATCCGGCGCATGGATTGCTCTTACGTTTGTACTTATTTTTTAGTGCCAGAAAATATATTAATTTGCTTATTATGTTTATGGCCTGAATTCATATGTATTACATATTATTAGTACAAGTAGAATCAGTCCTATATTGTATATTTTGGATGGGTAGGCGGGACTAGATTCTTATTATTCCGGTCTAGCGGAAGTATGAGTTGTCTTGACAAGTCGTGATGAGTTCCGATGTACCGTGATAATGGCTGGTACGCACTTTTCAAAAGGCTGGTAGATTGTTAAGGAAATATAATTCAGGAAGTGGTTTTCTTCTAAAGGAGATGGTATCTCTACTATAGTTTATGTTAGAGACTCTCCTAAGGTACGGTACAATGTATAATTCGGACTCCATGTACTGCCAGACCCTATTTTGATGATCTCATGTCGATTCGACCTAGATGGAACATTGTGCTTCGTATCGCTAGGGTCGTGTTTTGTATCGACAAAGATGACAGACTTTATTACAGCGGTTATGGCTACGTGAATTAACCTGATCATCGTAGAGCTGTATGGGAACATTTATGAAATCATTTATATACCCATTATAAATTAACTCTGGCTTATATTCTCCTTCCTATGAATGAGTGAACGACAACTCAGGGAGGCGGCCATGTTAGATTTCGGTCATCATATGTTTTGATCACTGCCAAGAGAACAGATTATTTATCCTATTATCGGACAGTGACAGGGAGATCTCAATCTTGCTAGAAACCCCCTCTTTCGTGGTTTCATAATATATGCTACAAACTATGGACGTCAAGTAACCTTAGTTATTTACCGATCTGCCTTCACTGACGCGTTTAGTCAGATAGGGGGATGCGGCCATAATATATCATGACATTGAACTTTTGATGTACTGCCCATTATTTCTGAATGTGTCATGACTTCAGATCTGCTATGTATACCTACAAATTGATATGTCAACATACCATGATGTACTCGTATGTCCCAGTGTGTACGTCTGAATAAATTGAGTAAACAAAGATTCCAGCAGTCTGCATTGGTGCCTTGTAGACACATGTGTATGAGTGGTTATATTGGTCAGCACACGAACAGTACACCATTCGCGGTAATCACACTCTACACTTCTACTTCATACATACACCATCCTGCGTCGGTTGGAGTGACCAAGTTTAGGGCCTGCTTCCCCTGGAGCCTTTGCCTTCCCTAACTCAGGACTAGGGTAAGTTACCCATTTACAGCTGGGTAGACTGGAGCATGCCTGATCTCAACAACACACCACTCTTCCTTACAGAGCACACCGACTGACACTTTACAGAGTGGAAAGAAGAAAAGAAACTTTACAGCAAGCTTCTTGCGGAAAGGGGGGGGGGGCGGGAGTGGGGAGGCAGTTGTAGTGACGGCACCATGCTCTATAAACAGCGAGAATGATGACAACGATGATGACAACGATGATGATGACTGAGACAATTGTAAGACTTTATTCAAATCATTTTTCTATAATTCATTCATAACCCTCCACTCCCAAAGGAGCATAGGCCCTCAACAAACACATGCCAAGTCCTCCTGTCACGTGCCATCATCTCAAGTTCTTTCCATGTTCTCCTCATCATTTTCACCTCTGTCTCCAACTCTCTTCTCCATGTGCTTCTTGGTCTACCTCTGCCTCTCTTGCCCTGGGGGTTCCAGAACAAGGACTGCCTTGTAATGCCATCAACAGGTTTCCTCAGTGTGTGTCCTATCCATCGCCATCGTCTTCTTCTCATTTCTTGTTCCACTGGCACTTGTCCAGTTCTTGTCATCAGTTCCACGTTGGTAACCTTGTCATACCATTTTAATCCCTCTATTCTACGCAAGCACCCATTTATGAAAGTCTGTAGCTTTTTGGTTGTTGTCTTTGTTGTTCTCCATGTCTCAGAGCCATACAATAGGACTGACTTCACATTTGAGTTGAAGATTCTTATTTTCGTGTTGGATCCTATTTCTCTTGATCTCCATATATTTCCCAATGCAATGAAAGCTCCTCTTGCCTTTTGTATTCTTATTTTGATATCACTGTCTGTCCCTCCCACTTTGTCTATATTACTGCCAAGATATGTGTACGATTATACATCTTGTATTGGTGTTTCTTCAAGTTCAACCCTGTTATCATTACCTGCATTTATTCTCATTATTTTTGTCTTTTCCCTGTGTATTTTCAGACCCAATTGCTGTGACCTCTCATCGAGTGTTTTCAATTTGTCCTGCATCTGATTATGGTTATGGGACAGAAGAGCCAAGTCATCAGCAAAATCCAGATCATCCAACTGCTTAGTCAGAGTCCACTGGATTCCATTTCTGTTGTGTGTCGTCGATGATCTCATAACCCAATCTATTGCCAGCAAGAAAAGAAATGGAGACAAGAGGCATCCCTGTCGCACTCCTGTTCTTATCCCAAACGGTTCTGTAAGCTGTCCTTCATGAAGAACGCTGCATGTCATGTCTTCATATGTTTTCTTTATTAAATTAATGATCTTCAGGGGAACTCCATAATGCCTCATCAATTTCCAAAGTGATTCTCTGTCTACACTGTCAAATGCCTTTTCGTAGTCCACAAATCCGATGTATAGTGGTGAATTCCATTCCAGACTTGATGATGACTGAGACAATTGTAAGACTTTATTCAAATCATTTTTCTATAAGACTTTATTCAAATCATTTTTCTATAAGACTTTATTCAAATCATTTTTCTATAAGACTTTATTCAAATCATTTTTCTATAAGACTTTATTCAAATCATTTTTCTATAAGACTTTATTCAAATCATTTTTCTATAAGACTTTATTCAAATCATTTTTCTATAAGACTTTATTCAAATCATTTTTCTATAAGACTTTATTCAAATCATTTTTCCATATGAATTTATTCAAATCATTTTTCTATAAGACTTTATTCAAATCATTTTTCTATAAGACTTTATTCAAATCATTTTTCTATAAGACTTTATTCAAATCATTTTTCTATAAGACTTTATTCAAATCATTTTTCTATAAGACTTTATTCAAATCATTTTTCTATAAGACTTTATTCAAATCATTTTTCTATAAGACTTTATTCAAATCATTTTTCTATATGACTTTATACAAATCATTTTTCTATAAGACTTTATTCAAATCATTTTTCTATAAGACTTTAGTCAAATCATTTTTCTATAAGACTTTATTCAAATCATTTTTCTATAAGACTTTATTCAAATCATTTTTTTATAAGACTTTATTCAAATCATTTTTCTATATGACTTTATTCCAATCATTTTTCTACATGACTTTATTCAAATCATTTTTTAATAAGACTTTATTCAAATCATTTTTCTATAAGACTTTATTCAAATCATTTTTCTATAAGACTTTATTTAAATCATTTTTCTATAAGACTTTATTCAAATCATTTTTCTATAAGACTTTTTATTCAAATCATTTTTCTGTATGACTTTATTCAAATCATTTTTCTAAATGACTTTATTCAAATCATATTTCTATAAGACTTTATTCAAATCATTTTTCTATAAGACTTTATTCAAATCATTTTTCAATAAGGCTTTATTAAAATCATTTTTCTATAAGACTTTATTCAAATCGTTTTTCTATAAGAATTTATTCAAATCATTTTTCTATATGACTTTATTCAAATCATTTTTCTATATGACTTTATTCAAATCATTTTTTTACAAGACTATTCAAATCATTTTTCTATATGACTTTATTCCAATCATTTTTCTAAATGACTTTATTCAAATCATTTTTCTATAAGACTTTATTCAAATCATTTTTCTATAAGACTTTATTCAAATCATTTTTCAATAAGGCTTTATTAAAATCATTTTTCTATAAGACTTTATTCAAATCGTTTTTCTATAAGAATTTATTCAAATCATTTTTCTATATGACTTTATTCAAATCATTTTTCTATATGACTTTATTCAAATCATTTTTTTACAAGACTATTCAAATCATTTTTCTATATGACTTTATTCCAATCATTTTTCTAAATGACTTTATTCAAATCATTTTTTATAAGACTTTATTCAAATCATTTTTCTATAAGACTTTATTCAAATCATTTTTCTATAAGACTTTATTCAAATCATTTTTCTATAAGACTTTATTCAAATCATTTTTCTATAAGACTTTATTCAAATCATTTTTCTATATGACTTTATTCAAATCATTTTTCTAAAAGACTTTATTCAAATCATTTTTCTATAAGACTTTATTCAAATCATTTTTCTATAAGACTTTATTCAAATCATTTTTCTATAAGACTTTATTCAAATCATTTTTCTGTACGACTTTATTCAAATCATTTTTCTAAATGACTTTATTCAAATCATTTTTCTATAAGACTTTATTAAAATTATTTTTCTATAAGACTTTATTCAAATCATTTTTCTATAAGACTTTATAAAAATCATTTTTCTATAAGACTTTATTCAAATCATTTTTCTATAAGACTTTATTCAAATCATTTTTCTTTTTGACTTTATTCCAATCATTTTTCTATATGACTTTATTCAAATCAATTTTTATAAGACTTTATTCAAATCATTTTTCTATATGACTTTATTTCAATCATTTTTCTACATGACTTTATTCAAATCATTTTTTTATAAGACTCTATTCAAATCATTTTTCTATAAGACTTTATTCAAATCATTTTTCTATAAGACTTTATTCAAATCATTTTTCTATAAGACTTTATTCAAATCATTTTTCTATAAGACTTTATTCAAATCATTTTTCTGTATGACTTTATTCAAATCATTTTTCTAAATGACTTTATTCAAATCATTTTTCTATAAGACTTTATTCAAATCATTTTTCTATAAGACTTTATTCAAATCATTTTTCTATAAGACTTTATTAAAATCATTCTTCTTTAAGACTTTATTCAAATCATTTTTTATAAGACTTTATTCAAATCATTTTTCTATAAGACTTTATTCAAATCATTTTTTTATAAGACTTTATTCAAATCATTTTTCTAAATGACTTTATTCAAATGATTAGACAATCTTTGAAGGACCGAGGACTAGAATGGAACCAGACCAGGAGGAAGACAGCCGATAGGATAGTCTGGCGCTCTCTCTTCCTAATCTCTACACCTCACGGTAGAAGGGGAACGACTAAGTAAGTAAGACTTTATTCAAATCATTTTTCTATATGACTTCATTCAAATTATTTTTCTATATGACTTTATTCAAATCATTTTTCTATATGATTTTATTCAAATCAATTTTTCTATATGACTTTATTCAAATCATTTTTCTATTTGACTTTATTCAAATCATTTTTCTATATGATTTGATTCAAATCATTTTTCTAAATGACTTTATTCAAATCATTTTTCCATATGACTTTATTCAAAACATTTTTCTATTTGACTTTATTCAAATCATTTTTCTATATGACTTTATTCAAATCATTTTTCTATTTGACTTTATTCAAATTATTTTTCTATATGACTTTATTTAAAATCATTTGTCAAGATGACTTTATTCAAATCATTTTTCTATGTGACTTTATTCAAATCATTTTTCTATATGACTTTATTCAAATCATTTTTCTATATGACTTTATTCAAATCATTTTTCTATATGACTTTATTCAAATCATTTTTCTATATGACTTTATTCAAATCATTTTTAAAAATGTCTTTATTTAAATCATTTTTCTATTTGAGTTTATACAAATCATCTTTCTATATGACTTTATTCAAATCATTTTTTATAAGACTTTAGTCATATCATTTTTCTAAATGACTTTATTCAAATCATTTTTCTATATGACTTTATTCAAATCATTTTTCTATATGACTTTACTCAAATCATTTTTCTATATGACTTTATTCAAATCATTTTCTATATGACTTTATTCAAATCATGTTTCTATATGACTTTATTCAAATCATTTTTCTATATGACTTTATTCAAATCATTTTTCTATATGACTTTATTCAAATCATTTTTCTATATGACTTTATTCAAATCATTTTTTATATGACTTTATTCAAATCATTTTTCTATATGACTTTACTCAAATCATTTTTCTATATGACTTTATTCAAATCATTTTTCTATAAGACTTTATTAAAATCATTTTTCTATAAGACTTTATTCAAATCATTTTTTTATAAGACTTTATTCAAATCATTTTTCTATATGACTTTATTCCAATCATTTTTCTACATGACTTTATTCAAATGATTAGACAATCTTTGAAGGACTGAGGACTAGAATGGAACCAGACCAGGAGGATGACAGCCGATAGGATAGTCTGGCGCTCTCTCTTCCAAATCTCTACACCTCACGGTAGAAGGGGAACGACTAAGTAAGTAAGACTTTATTCAAATCATTTTTCTATATGACTTCATTCAAATTATTTTTCTATATGACTTTATTCAAATCATTTTTCTATATGATTTTATTCAAATCAATTTTTCTATATGACTTTATTCAAATCATTTTTCTATAAGACTTTATTCAAATCATTTTTCTATATGACTTTATTCAAATCATTTTTCTATATGATTTTATTCAAATCATTTTTCTATTTGATTTTATTCAAATCATTTTTCTATATGATTTGATTCAAATCATTTTTCTAAATGACTTTATTCAAATCCTTTTTCCATATGACTTTATTCAAAACATTTTTCTATTTGACTTTATTCAAATCATTTTTCTATATGGCTTTATTCAAATCATTTTTCTATTTGACTTTATTCAAATCATTTTTCTATATGACTTTATTTAAAATCATTTGTCTATATGACTTTATTCAAATCATTTTTCTATGTGACTTTATTCAAATCATTTTTCTATATGACTTTATTCAAATCATTTTTCTATATGACTTTATTCAAATCATTTTTCTATGTGACTTTCTTCAAATCATTTTTTATAAGACTTTAGTCAAATCATTTTTCTAAATGACTTTATTCAAATCATTTTTCTATATGACTTTATTCAAATCATTTTTCTATATGACTTTACTCAAATCATTTTTCTATATGACTTTATTCAAATCATTTTCTATATGACTTTATTCAAATCATGTTTCTATATGACTTTATTCAAATCATTTTTCTATATGACTTTATTCAAATCATTTTTCTATATGACTTTATTCAAATCATTTTTCTATATGACTTTATTCAAATCATTTTTTTATATGACTTTATTCAAATCATTTTTCTATATGACTTTACTCAAATCATTTTTCTATATGACTTTATTCAAATCATTTTTCTATAAGACTTTATTAAAATCATTTTTCTATAAGACTTTATTCAAATCTTTTTTTTATAAGACTTTATTCAAATCATTTTTCTATATGACTTTATTCCAATCATTTTTCTACATGACTTTATTCAAATGATTAGACAATCTTTGAAGGACCGAGGACTAGAATGGAACCAGACCAGGAGGAAGACAGCCGATAGGATAGTCTGGCGCTCTCTCTTCCAAATCTCTACACCTCACGGTAGAAGGGGAACGACTAAGTAAGTAAGACTTTATTCAAATCATTTTTCTATATGACTTCATTCAAATTATTTTTCTATATGACTTTATTCAAATCATTTTTCTATATGATTTTATTCAAATCAATTTTTCTATATGACTTTATTCAAATCATTTTTCTATAAGACTTTATTCAAATCATTTTTCTATATGACTTTATTCAAATCATTTTTCTATATGATTTTATTCAAATCATTTTTCTATTTGATTTTATTCAAATCATTTTTCTATATGATTTGATTCAAATCATTTTTCTAAATGACTTTATTCAAATCCTTTTTCCATATGACTTTATTCAAAACATTTTTCTATTTGACTTTATTCAAATCATTTTTCTATATGACTTTATTCAAATCATTTTTCTATTTGACTTTATTCAAATCATTTTTCTATATGACTTTATTTAAAATCATTTGTCTATATGACTTTATTCAAATCATTTTTCTAGGTGACTTTATTCAAATCATTTTTCTATATGACTTTATTCAAATCATTTTTCTATATGACTTTATTCAAATCATTTTTCTATGTGACTTTATTCAAATAATTTTTCTATAAGACTTTATTCAAATCATTTTTCTATATGACTTTATTCAAATCATTTTTCTATATGATTTTATTCAAATCATTTTTCTATTTGATTTTATTCAAATCATTTTTTATAAGACTTTATTCAAATCATTTTTCTAAATGACTTTATTCAAATCCTTTTTCCATATGACTTTATTCAAAACATTTTTCTATTTGACTTTATTCAAATCATTTTTCTATATGGCTTTATTCAAATCATTTTTCTATTTGACTTTATTCAAATCATTTTTCTATATGACTTTATTTAAAATCATTTGTCTATATGACTTTATTCAAATCATTTTTCTATATGACTTTATTCAAATCATTTTTCTATATGGCTTTATTTAAATCATTTTTCTATATGACTTTATTCAAATTATTTTTCTATATGACTTTACTCAAATCATTTTTCTATATGACTTTATTCAAATCATTTTTCTTTATGACTTTATTCAAATCATTTTTCTATATGACTTTATTCAAATCATTTTTCTAATTGTCAAATCATTTTTCTATAAGACTTTATTCAAATCCTTTTTCTATATGACTTTATTCAAATCATTTTTCTATATGATTTTATTCAAATCATTTTTCTAAATGACTTTATTCAAATCATTTTTCTATATGACTTTATTCAAATCATTTTTCTATATGACTTTATTCAAATTATTTTTCTATATGACTTTATTCAAATCATTTTTCTAATTGTCTTTATTCAAATCATTTTTCTATATGAAACAGAGAATTAGTGGGGGTTATTGTGCCTACAATTTGTAAGAGCAAATATAAATAAACATTTGTAACTGGTAAGTCTTTGGTCTAGGCTAGGTGCTCCCTAAAACGGTGGGGCTTGGGGTAACTACCAAGATTACCGTACCCTTAATCACCACTGCTGAACAATCATAAATTTCGCCGCGGTACCACATCCAAATAAACGAGGCCTTCTTCGAACCCCTGTAGGTTGCTTGCAGGCCCAAGGCACTTAACCTTCCTGACAGTGGTGGTTTAGGTAGCAAAGCCCTATGCAAACGTTAACTTGCGAGGGCCCTTTATATAAATTCATGTTGTATCGTCAAGCATGTATATTTGTGCGAGAGACACATAAAAGCGCGAGGCCCTAGGCAAACGCCTAGATTGCTTATGTTTAAATCTGCAACGAATTAGATGATACACACTGAGATTAGTTGAGAATACTTTACCTGCGTTAGCACCTTAGTAAAATATCGCCTGCACACTTGTCTATCCGTGTGTTAACGGGACGAATATCTCCCTTAGATAGATAAGCTGGTAAGGTATGTACTGCAGTCCCGTTACCTACACGGAGCGCAGACAATGTGTGGCCAGTCTCAAGCGAGGTCTCTTGTATCTGTTCGCAGTGTGCACAAAATAAAAAAATAAAAAAGAAAGGTTCAAAATAGCATGTTCTGTCTAACCTACTTTCACAAGGCCTGAAACTAGGTTTACACAGGCCTAGATTTTTTACGTCACTTAATTAAAAAAAAACGCTTTGACCTAGTATTTTGTATTCTTCGATGTTTCATTGCTTCTTTAGTGACATCACTATTTTAGGCCTGTGTTAAAGTAGCAACGGGCCTGTGTCTTAAAGTATGACTTTTAATAACACTGGACAACAAATTTTGACTTTTTGTGTGTATCTGAGATTAAACCAAGTTACCTTTATGTTGTTTGGGCTGCTGAATATGAAAATGGCCGTTAAAACACCAGATTAGCTCTAGTTTTTTAAATATCTGTAAAACATGTTTTACACATTTGCATATACATGTACATACCATATGATAATAATGCTCATAGCGGAAATGATTCACAGCGACGCCTTTTTGCCTGTCGCTTGTAATGAGTTTCTGGAGCATCTCTCACAAAGTTCCAACTTTGCTGCATTGCTGCATTCCATATCCCTTGGTACCTTTTTTCGATGGTAGTAATGTCCTGATGAAATCGTTTCCCATGCTCATCACTGACAGCACCGCAGTTAGCAGGAAAGAAATCTAGATAAGAGTGTAAAAAGTGTAATTTCAAAGACATGTTGCACCCTAGTCTCTCGTAGCGCTGCAAGAGGGTTTCTACAAGCACCTGGTAATTGTCAGCCTTATTGTTTCCTAGAAAGTTTGTGGTCACGTGCTGGAAAGCATTCCAAGCTAACTTTTCATCACCAGTGAGGATATCATCAAAACGCTGATCTCTGAAGAGCTGACGTATCTGTAAACCGACAAATACACCTTCCTTGATTTTGGCCTCACTAAGTCTGGGAAACTTATCAGAAGGTATAAAAATCCTGCCCCATTTCGATCCATGGCCTTTACAAAATTCGTCATTAGACCAAGTTTGATGTGGAGAGGAGGGACCACGATTTTGTGGTAAAATGTTACCATTATGGAGCAGCTCAGCTTTTAAGCTCAACTTGGACGAATCAATGAACAGCCTCCAATCGTCGTCTTTGTAGTTGATGTGCAGTGCTGCCATCAGACCCAGTATACCAACGCAAGCAATGAGGTTATCTGTTATTTTGAAATAATGGAAGCAGACCTTTTTGCCGAGCATGAAACACAGATACATGCACATTCTCTTCTAGAAGATTCCATTGCTGCAGTCTGGACCCCAACAGCTCTGCTTTATTTTTTGGCAATTCCAGATCTCTCACTAGATCATTCAATTCACTCTGGGTAATTGTATGTGGCTGTACAGACTCTTTAATAGGCACGAAATCAGGATCTCTTGATGTAGATGCTTTCACGGGTGACGGATGTCCACTGGCCTTATTATCTTCTTCATCATCCAGAGTATACGATTCTGGTGGGTCCGGAACAGGAAGTCCTTCCCCGTGAGGCACTGGCCGCATAGCAGAGGTAATAATCAGATAGGCCACAGGCCGCTTTTTCTTCTTAGAAATACCATGTCCAATTTGAGGAGTCATGCAAAAGTAACAGTCATTAAGATGGTTTGTCGGTTCCCTCCACACCATTGGAACTGCAAAACGCATCGATCGTCCTTTTCGGTTCAACCAGCAGCGCAGATTCGTTGCACAGGATTGACAACATATGTGTAGCCCAATACCGGTCCTGGTCACCGATCTCACAACCAAAATAAAGGCTGTAAGCTTTCTTTAACCCCTTTCCCTCCCCTCCACGGATCTTGAAAACTAGAGCTAATTCGCGATTTTTAAGTTCATATTCGTGATCAGCATGTCCAAATTAGTTAAATATAGCTACTTTTGTCTGGGATACATTTTGGCTGTTGTCCAGTGTAATTAGTCCTATAGTATTATATGTTCCCTGACATTTCAGCACCCAGCCACTTAAGTTCGTTACCTGTCCGGAATGTTTGGTCTGAGTCTGGTAATGGATCTGAAATGATGTCATCAGTTCGATAAATACAATTAAAAATCGAGCATACATGTATGTGTCCTTGTGAAGAAGGCAAGCAATCAATAGAACGTGTTCTCCAAGAATGTCAGCTCCACGAAAGGTGTGAACTGACAGGATGGCCTTCACCATCTCACATTGAAGGAGACACTTTACGGCAATTAGAAAAGGGCGATATTGACCTCCTGTTTTAGCATAGAAATAGGTGTGATTATTTGAAAATCAACGATGACGGAATAAAAGAAGTCTGATGATAAAAGAACGATATGTTAAAAACTCTCCGCTCACCAAAAACAGCCATTGCTCAGTCTTGCACACAGTTACTTTGAAAGATTAATTCACCCTCGTTTTCTTGCATTAGTTATTGATGCATCTGTGTATGGTCAAGGTGTTGCTTGGGTAACATTTCACATACTGTACTAAATGTACGTTAATTTTTTTCACCTAATATGTTGTGTGACTTTTAAATAACGAGAGTCTTCTACTTATCTATAAAAAGATACAGCAGTCATCTTGTTTTTGGACTGCTGCTGATTAACTGAGTAATCAAATCATGTTGCTTTGATCAGCAAAGAACGACCGTGTCTGTGACGACCTTGTCTGTGACGACCTTGTCTCTATGAAGGGAGAGACCTTCATTCAGTTATCCCCAAGCTTGTCTGTTTTGTTTGTTTGATGTTTGTATCTCTTTTTTTTTTTTTTTTAACAATTTTCAAGTGCTTTTAAAGTTTTTCTTTTTTATCCTTATAAAGGTCCGACGTTTTCTTCACCGTATTTTTTTTTTTTTTTGCGACAACAACAAATTTCATCTACCCAGTGGATTCTTATGATCAACACTATAATCTAGAAAAATAGCACATATTTTAATGGTTGCTATATTTTGAGACGATATTAGTTCACTGTAGGACATTACCGATATATCAGGCCATTATTTTCATTCATTTTATTTTTTGACCTTCTTGCTCTGTTATTGTAGTTTGTTTCTTGATATTTCTTTGTTGTTTAGTAATTTCATGTTGCCTCATGTCTGCTTGCCCTTTTTTATCTTCTCATAGCCTTTCTATACCTTTCATCTTAATTTGCTCTATTTGTCTGAGTAGAGTGAGGAGATGATACGATATTTTGATATCGGAATCAAAATTATTATCTTAAATTATCTACACTATATATCCTAATTATCACCCATCTAGGGTTGTAAGGGATACTTTGTCTTTAGAATAAAATAATCTCTATTTCTTGCTTGTGACTGTAGCTGAGGAAGAGTAACATCGAAAGGTTCCGTTTCGTTTCAATGGTTTCTACAATTATAACATTGACTCCAGAATAATTATTTTTTTTTTTTTACTCACTACCGCTAGTTTCACGTGGTTTTTTTATTTTGAAAGACAAAGTATCGCGCTCAACCCTTAATGGTTTATAATTATGATAAATATATAAATATATATATTTATATATATATATATTTATATATATATATATATATATATATATATATATATATATATATATATATATATTTCGGTCGGTGGCTAAGGACGGAAGAAGAAGAAGATATTTATATTTATATTTATATATATATATATATATATATATATATATATATATATATATAAATATAAATATAAATATCTTCTTCTTCTTCCGTCCTTAGCCACCGACCGTCAAAGCAGTCAGTGGCCATTACGCCTAGTGGCGTCTTAGGGCAACAGCAGATAGGTTTTCTTTGCCATTGTTTCCCATCACGCCTATTGGCGTCTTTAGGGCAACGGCAAATCAATCCTTTTGCTGTTGTTTCCGTAATCGAAGTGACTGGCAAACGAGTGATCAGCCTGTTGGTATATATATATATATATATATATATATATATATATATATATATAATTAGCATTCATACTTACTTACTTAGTCGTTCCCCTTCTACCGTGAGGTGTAGAGGTTTGGAAGAGAGAGCGCCAGACTATCCTATCGGCTGTCTTCCTCCTGGCCTGGTTCCATTCTAGTCCTCGATCCTTCAAAGCTTGTCTAATGTTGTCCTCCCAGCGGACTCTGGGTCGTCCTCGGGGTCTGGATCCTTGGCTCTTTGTTTCCCATGCTTGTCGTGGTATCCGATCTTCTCCCATTCTGCAGACATGGCCAAACCATCTTAATTGGGACTGTTCTACTTGGGTCTGCAGGGGGTAGGATTTAAGGCCTTGGCGTATCGTCTGGTTGCGTACCATGTCTCTTCTTGTTACTTCAACCACCTTCCTCAGATACCTCATTTCTGAGGTTTGGATCTGGCTTTTATGGGTTGTAGTCATTGCCCATGACTCGCATCCGTATGTCAAGACTGGGACATAGGTGGAGCGGTATACAGCCATCTTCGTTTTCTTACCAACCTCTCTCTTGCTGAGGAATCCTCGATTTATGGCCTGAAAAAAGTCTCCCAGCTGCTGCTTTTCGAGTGGCCAACTCTTCTTTGATGCCTCCCTTTCGGTCTATAATAGCTCCGAGGTATTTAAATTGGTCGACCTGCTCCAGGACCTGTTCTCCCAGCTTAATCTGATGTTTTCTTTCTTCTCGTGATATCACCATGGATTTTGTTTTAGAGCTGCTTATGACCATCCCTCTCTTCTCCAGCTCTTCCTTCCAGACTTGCAGGTTGGATTTGAGATGTGCCTCTGATTTAGCAATCAGGGCAACATCATCAGCAAATGCCAGCTCCGAAATATAGACCTGTCTCATCTTCAGTACCCCACTGAATACTTTCTTGTTCTCTCCTTACATGCCTTGATGACATCGTCCATAAGGAGTATGAAGAGGTAAGGTGATAGGATATCACCTTGTCTTACACCAGTGGTGGTCCTGAACTCTTCCGACTTATGGTTTGCTGTCCTCACATAATTTCTGCAAGACTTGTAGAAGCTCTGTATAGCATGAATCAGAGGTGCTGGAATATTCTTCCTTGCCAAACAGTCCCAAAGTTTGCTCCAGGGGACCCTGTCAAACGCCTTTTCCAGATCTATGAAACAAAGATGCATCTCACTCTTATACTCAAGAGCCTTTTCACTCAGCTGTCTGAGTGTGAAGATAAGGTCTTGAGTACTTCGGTTTGCTCGGAATCCGCACTGGACCTCATCCAATTGTGGCTCAGCTAGGCGTCGGAGTCTCTGCTCTAGGATTCTAGAGTAGATTTTACCAGGGACACTGAGAAGGGATATGCCTCTATGGTTTCCACACTGTCGATTGTCACCCTTTTTGAAAATTGGTGTTATGATGGCAATCTCCCAATCATTTGGTATGGTCTTGTTGTACCACGCTGCCTGTAAAACCCTTAAGAGTAATAGGTCGCCTGATGCTCCCATGAACTTAACCATTTCTGGTGTTATACCATCATGCCCTGCTGCTTTGCCCATCTTGATTTTCTCCAGTGCTGCCTTCAGTTCTTCCATCTTTATGTCATCTTCACCATCATTGGTTTTCTCTTCTGTGCTAGTGTTTATCATTTCTGATGCTTCACCATGCTCACCATCCAGGAGTTCTGAGAAATATTCTTTCCATCTTCCCATTACTTCCTTCGGGGCAGTAAGCAATTTGCCTTGCTTGTCCTTTATAAATTTGAGAGGGCATTGTTTTTCCTTCCTCATGTTCTTTAGGGTCTTATAGAACAATTTCTGGTTTTCTTGTGCATCTTTTTCTAGCTTTTCTCCAAATTCTTCCCAGGACTTCTGTTTTGCTGCTAGCACTTTGTTCTTTGCTTCTGTTCTGAGTGTCACATATTCTCTATATTTTTCCATTTGTCCTGTTGTGTTTTTAGCTCCTAAGTATTGTTTCCATGCCATTTTCTTCTCTCTTATTTTCTCTTTGACTTCCTCTGTCCACCAAGGTGTCCTCTTTCTCTTGTTCCCAAGTCGGACTTCACCGCATGCTTCTGCAGCAGCTGTCTTTATGATATCCTTGAATTTAATCCAGAGGGTTTCCAAGTCATCAGGTCGTTCTTCTGTGTTGCTCACCGCTGCAGCAATAAGCCCCTGATATCTGGTCTTAATATCTGGCTCTCTCAGCTTGTAGGTCCTAATGCTCATTTCTCCTGCTCGTTTACTTGGTTTCTTGCGTGATGTTGGACAGTTCCTAGGCTGAGCAACTCTTTCATTTGTTCTTTTGATTGTTAGCAGGTAGTGATCACTTCCAATCTCTGGCCCCCTCCAGACTCTAGCATCCCGGACCTATTTGAATGAGCTTCTCCGAACAATGGCATAGTCGATCACTGACTTCTCATTCTTGGTTGGTTCACATCTAGTGTATGCATGTATGCGCTTATGGGGGAACTTTGTGTTTGTAATGATCAGATTCTGCTCACTGCAGAATCTAAGGAGTCGCTTTCCATTGTCATTGAGAGTATCTTCTCCATATCTTCCGATAACTCCACCCCATCTAGCATGGTCATTTCCAACTCTGGCATTAAAATCTCCGAGCATGATAACTTCATCTAGGCAGTCATCCACTGTCCTTTGAAGCAGCTCGAAGAATTCCTCCTTGACCTCTGCTCTCTCATCCTCATTTGGCCCATACACTATGACCAGGTTGACTATGGTTTCTCCTTCCTTTAGTTTAACAACCACAATGCGCTCCGAGACAAAGTTCCATCCCTTGATACTATCTTTTTGATTTTGGGCCACAATGCAACCCACGCCCCCTTTAGCTCTTTCAGACATGGGTACACCACTGTAGAGCAGCGTGTTGCCATCGAGATCCATGACTCCTTGTCCTTTTTTCTTTGTTTCCGTTATAGCCAGGATTTCTAGTTTTGCTTTCCTCATCTCTTCCACCAGCTCCTCTTCCTTCCCATTTATACTTCTTGTGTTCCAAGTTCCATAAGTCGTAGTCCGTTCCAGTTCGTCGCCTTTAGAATCAGTCCAGTTTTCTCTGTTGTGTTGCTAGTAATCGTGATTTAAAGCAAACAGGTGATTGGCCTGTTGTGCCTTTGCATGGTGGAGGGGCTGCCTCCTTACGGCCTCCATGCAGGCCGCCCTCCTCCTTTTTCATCCGGGCTTGGGACCGGCATTGGCGGAGTTATTAGCATTCATACCCTTCGATATTTGCTGAGGAAACTCAGCACCTATGGGTTTGCCCGGAGTGCAGTGACGTCGGACAATAACAGTTAGGATATATAGTGTAGTAAATTCAAGATAAAATCTGATTTCCGATATCTTTTTTTTTTTATATTAATGAAGAAAAATATCCCGTTCAACCTCTGATGGGTTATAATTAGGATATATATTGTTTTCAATTCCAAATAATATGAAAAATTGCCGATATGAGAAAGTGGCATCACATTTGTCAAATCATTCTAAATAGGGACAATCACAATTGTGCTTATACGTTAAATAAATTAAAAAAACAAACAAACAGACAAACAAACAAACAAACAAAATCTAGAAGAAACTCTGAACAAGAATAATATTAAAGTGAAGGGGTGTAAAGGCCTGACGGTTCCAGTTATATAACTGACTGTAACAGATAATTAATGGACTTTCATATGTTAAAAGTCATATATATTGTAAGAACAGCATCAGACCTTCACATTCCCAGCCACTATATATTAACATTTGTTCGTGTTAAATATTGTTTGACTATATTATGCAGTTCCCTAGGTCTGTCTATTCTCAACACCTCTTCTATATTTATAGGTAAGTTGGATGCTTGCAAATAATCTAATATTAGTATTCTCATTTGTTCATACCTCTTACATTTTAACAAGAAATGTTCTATATTATTGTCTTGAAGACATACTGCACAGTAAGGTTCTTCTATTCTGAAATAGCCTTTTCCCAGCTGTAGCCTGAGAAGTTTCTTATTACTGGGAATTTTCAATTCCCTAGATATTTGTGACGGGTGTCCAATATCTAAATATAGCATCACACCCTCCCTACCTTTCCATTCAGTCCAAATACAGTAAATCA
This sequence comes from Oreohelix idahoensis, assembly GCA_024509875.1. Taxonomy (NCBI): domain Eukaryota; kingdom Metazoa; phylum Mollusca; class Gastropoda; order Stylommatophora; family Oreohelicidae; genus Oreohelix; species Oreohelix idahoensis. The sequence continues at coordinate 195,421 of JAMPIV010015354.1, forward strand.
AAACTGTAAAATTTTGTAAATGTATGTGTGTGTGTGCCCTCCCCTTTCCAACATAAATTAAAAAAAAAAAAAACAAAGAAGTAAAGTCTATCATAACTGCCCTGTTGTTAACAAGGTGAAAAGGGGTGAGAAAGGCCGGGGGTGTCCGGGATGACACGCAATCCACCAATTATCTGCCATTATGTATTGTAAGTTAATAATTATCTAGTACTTAGCAGACATTAGCATTACTATGTTACCTTGGCTCACATCATCACTTACAGGTGTGCACAATTTTGTGCAGTACTGGGTATTTCTACCTGACATTATTCATCTCTAAAACTTCCTTATACGATTCGCTTTTAAGTCTATCGCGTTACTAAATAATTCCATTGCCTTTAACCAATGTTGATATAATCTTAGTGCTACGAAAGACAGACTTCCTAAACAAAATAGCTGAACAAAGCGTTAGCAAACATAATGAATAGTATAGGGAACACAAAATTGGTAATACTTATAGTTTTTTTTATAGAACGGCATAGTCCAAAGTTTCTTGCATGCCAGTTTCAAATTTGACACAGAAGTCAAAGTTTTTGATTGTTCGCCTTTCCTTCCTTTCATTACATGGCATGTGGGAAACAACGCAGAACTATAAATTGTGGAAAATCCCTAAAGTTTGTGCATTCTAGAACCAGTAAATTGCAAACAGATTGGTAAACGGATACAATAGTAGCAAAAAGGCAGCGTAATAAATTGTTATCGTTGTTCAGAATCAATATCATTGCACTCCCGGCAAATCTATAGCTGCTCTGTCTCCATCAGCAAACGTCGAAGGGTACAAATGCTAATTGTTCTTGTTGCGCGCTTGTTGTATATTCACTGGACGCATCCTCTCATGCGTTCATCCCGCCAGTCTTACGCCTAATGTCAAACTCGAGCAATCTTGGCCTTGATGATTCATCGATTGCAGTGTTATTCTCTAATAGATGATCAATAATTGTCCTCAGTATCTCTCCTTTGTCCATATCCAATGCACCTACTATAGGTGCTCTTGAAGCTAGTCTATCAGCTCTTTCATTGCCGGGTATCCCTGCATGACCAGTAGTTCTACATCCGTTCTTGAAGATTCAAGTCTTCTATGGAGGTTTTCCATTCATGCTGTACCCATCCAATTAGGATCTTACGAAGCATGGACTGAGAGTCTGACACAATAACTGCCCTTGTTAATGAAGTTTCAGACAACCACCTTGAAGCTGCAGTAGCCGCCTCTACCACCATTCCCATGCTGGAGGTTGTTGTCATGTAAGCTCCGCTATGTTCAACGACGATTTGCCATTTACTCTAGCAGAGAAGCCCCCACCCTGAATTCTCACCACGGATTAAAGACCCATCAGTGTACACACAGGCATCATCATCTCCATTTGATCATTTATCAGCTTATCCACTTCCAGCTCTGCTCTCCCATTGGCCCAAGTTCTCCATTGTCTACCAAGGCTGATGATGACATGCTGGTAGTTAATCCAGTTCTCACCTGACTTACCCCAGAATATATTTTTTAACTGTGGTCTCTGTCCAATGGTTGCCTCTGCCTGCACCATCTATGACACCCTCCTCTTTATTCTTGCTGCTTTAATGTTCCAACGCTGGGGATGCCTGTTGACATTTACATCCCCACTGTTTGAAAAGTGTTCACAATATAAATTCATTTATGTTTCCTTCATATTTACACTTGTTGAAAAGTTTGAAATTTTTATTAATTTTAACATGAATATGTTTTTTCGTTTACATTTACACTGAGTGAAAAGCTTTGAAACTGTAAGTATTATTCTTAGAATGTACATCATTTCTTTCATCTTTCCCTCCTTGCTCCATAGGGAACCTAGAACTACTTTATGCTTTTAGTTCTCTTTACGAAACCACCAATAAAGCAATCACTAGCCCGTGTATTGGTGGTTCATGAATCATCATTCTAGATACTGAGGTTGCCAGCCTCAAATGACTTTGACATCCAATTTCACTTATTAAAATTCACATGGTAATATATACATTATATATATATATATATATATATATATATATATATATATATATATATATATATATATATATATATATATATATATATATATATATATATATATATATATATATATATATATATATATATATATTAGTTCACATGTTAGTAATAAAACATAGAATGAAAAGGCACTACTTACGCCAATCTTGGCTACAGACTTCTTGCTCAGATGAATAAAAGACACGAGTCGGTCTGTTACACGCGTCTGGGGGAGGGGGGGGGTGTCTTTAATTTTACAATAGATTCCCTCTCTGACTTCGTGTGTTTCTTCAATTTTCCCTTAGTCCTGGTTTTCCTTTTCACAATGCTAGAGATTTCCTGGGCTGTTTTGTGTAAGTCCTTTGGAATAATCTGATAAAAGGTCCAGTCCGATAAAAGGAATTATGAATCTAGTCTTCACTCTGGCAATGTCTGATGTTGTCTTAGCGAGCGTGACATTCACAGTGAAATAAAACTGCGAAATGGTTAGACTATATTCCTATTTTCCCAAGCGTTCGTTTGTTATGGAGTTAAATAAACGCTCCAATCATATTCAAACAGGTCGTGTGGGGTACTTTTAAAATATTTCGGACATGGAAAAACACTATCCTCCCTGCCATCTAGGCATCACCACAAAATGATGTACTCTGTGTTTGTCTAATATTTATTTACTGTTTACAGGCCTCGGGTTTCCCTTCCTTATGTGTTATAAATGTTTATACAATACCAAAACCCTACCCTCTGTCCTGTGCTTACTGTTCTTAGTCTACTATCATTTACAAGACACAGTATTAAGGTCTTTGTCTTGTGTGGACTGACCTATACTGTATAATAGGGGAATGTCGTAAATTTATTTTTAGAGAAAGAGTCTAGAAATAGTAGTCGGGTTTAGAGTGTAGAATGATGATGAAAACTCAGTGATAGAAATGTATAGATTTAATATGATGCCCCACAGAGTGCTGGAGGAGAGTAAAGACAGACTTATTTACGACAAATCGTTTCTCTCAGTCTTCTCTTCCACTCTCCTGGTCAAACAATTATTTGCCAGTTTTCCAGACACACGTCTGCGCTCACACCGATTTGTTGCTTCAAACACTCAGACGACGTGGATACAGCTATATTAAACAAATAGGGAATTTTTTGGCTTTTGGGTATTCCAACACAGTCCGATATAAGTTTATGATGTTTATTTACCTTAAAAATCAAATCACAAAAAAAAAAAACAAATATCAAGTGTTACTTAAAATTATCATAAGTACAGAAAAATGCAAATATCAAGGTAGGGAGGGGGTGAAGAAGATTGGTATCGACTAAGCCCTTCCCGCTTGTATTAGACAAAGATAAACCCAGTCTCAAGATAGATAGTTATCAGGAGCATAGGAACGTTAACCCAACAGTGAATTTAATTACTCTGAAAGAGGTGTTACAATATTAGTTATGGTGGTAGACAAAAAAATACTGTTATCCCAACTGGTGTCTTCCCTTTACTAAGCAAAGAAAAAAAGGGGGGGGGGGGATGAAACAGAGTTAACAAATTATCCCACTAAAGGAACAATGCCGGGTATACAGAAAACGTATTACCCGGTAGGCAAGTTAACAAATGGTTTGTTGCAAAAAAATTAAATCTCCTGTCATTCATGCACACTGTGCGGATCCACACTCATATACACCACACACTTACCGATTTCAGCATCAGACAATCCATAGCATGATATACACAGTACTTAAACTCTTTACGTGTGACAACTGTCCTGTCCTTCTATGTCCCGCCCCAGATAATGCGAGGTTTCACTGAGAGCAAATATTCCCGCTTATCGCCGGACTTGAAGTTCTAAGAGTTCTTGTGTTTTATTATATAAAAGGAGTCTATGGGATGGCACTGACACAATTCAACACAGGGGTGAAAATGAGGTGATGGCAATATTCCTTCACTGCGTGATGACAGCAACTGACCGGTAAAGTTTTTTTAATCCAGTGAGGAAAAACTAAGCTCAGTCACAGTCAGGTAAATCGGTAATCTCTCACAATAGAGCAGTATATAAACTATCGCTACTGGCACTGTTCATCTTCCAGTTTATCTTACAGATTGTAATTTAATTTGATGATAATAATCAAATGATCTTGGGTAGGCTTTCTTTCATGTAATTATGTTAGCTAGGCCGCACCGGACCACCACAAGATTTACTTTAAAAAAATGTCTCATCAAACTGTCTGGAAGTTTAAGAACCGAGTATGGAAACTCTGAAAGATTTCGTTATTGCTGGGATTGCAAAAGGGGATCAATCTAGAGAAAAAGATAGAAAACCCATAACAACATAATCATACTTTAAAAATCAAATAATCTTCTAAGCGCGCGATAAATTTCCCGTTAAGACTATTTTATATATACGCTCCCGTATTTAATTATGTATTTAATAAACACTGCGCGAGTTCTAGAGGTTAAATCACACATCTATAAATATAGGACTTAACTAAATTTATTAATTATAAATTCCTTCGCGACTTTAAAAGTTAATTTAAGCATTAACATCTATTATCTTTTGGAAATAATATAGCAGGTATATCGTTACATTTACAACTGGAACTATTGAGACGGTTTAATTTAATAGGTTTAAATTAACACAAAATCCAATGAAATATAATGAATGAACTCGACCACTGATCACTTTACACAATATATATATTACCGCTTTGCACAGAAATAGAATTCACTGCAAATATAAATGAAAATCCATGGGATAATCTAGCAAGATTTCAAATATCGCTAGTGCTTCTATCAAGTTCTGGCCAGCGAATGATGAAGTGTATTTCTACGTGATCTGTATATCTACAACTGGAATGCAAGATGAGTGGGACATGAGAAACTTGACAGCCCTTTTTGATCTCGAAAGGATTTTGGGGATCTGACCGTCAGACCAAAGAGAGAAGCCGCCCCTGGCCTCTCGTATCTTCGCTCGCTGCTTGCGTCAGCTTTCCCCGTTCGCTCTGGCTGCGATCGGTTCCGTGCTAAACACCGAGATGCGAAATCGTTTCAGGGACCACTACTGTCTTTGATAGCATGCCGCCCGTCCTTCCTGCGATCTCCACCAGCGGAGATGATAAATACCTGCGAGAAACTAGCTTCTCTGCTCGGGGATCGTCTCAGGGTCTTTGATCTCGTGCCGCATACTAAATGAGTCCCGGTGTGGAATCGTTTCGCTCTGGCGAAACGAAAGTTACAACAAATGTTCAGGGGTTCTAATGTTATGAAAAGCTAAAAGTCCCTTTAATCATCCATCATATCAGGGAAAATTCACTTGTCGAACTAGACGTACGTCACAATCGTCCCCACTTTTAGACATGAAACCATTTTTCATGTTTCATTTTTTGACAATGGAGGTGATCTGATTGGTGATTTTAGGATGAGTGGTATCTTCAGTTTGCTCTTCTTCCTCTGTAGACCAGTTTCTACTCAGGAAATCAGCCCCGACATTCTGTCTTCTCGGAATATATTCCACTTTGAAAGAATAAACGCTTAAAAGAAGCGCCCAACGCATGATCCTTGCGTTAAATTCTTTATTGGCACCCAGAAATGCTAACGGAGCGTGGTCTGTTTGCACCGTGAAAGATGTACTATAGAGAAACTCATGATGGCGTCTGATACCGTCAATCAGAGCGAGACATTCTCTTTCGACTACGCTGTAGTTCCGTTCAGCTTTATTTAATTTCCGACTGCCATAGGCAACTGGAAATAGCATGTTTGGGTCACTGTCATCGGCTTGAAGCAGTGTTGACCCGATGCCCTGACCTGACGCGTCGACCCGTAATACAAAAGGTTTGTTGAGGTCAGGCAACCTCAAAATGGGGTATGCAGACAACTGTCCTTTCAAAGTGCTGTACGCGTGTTCGCACTTTTGATCCCATATGACCTTATCAGGACAACCTTTCTTTGTGAGGTCAGTCAGAGGTGCTGTCAGTCCGTTGAAGTTCTGGATGTATTTCTGATAATATGCACATAATGATAGGAAGGAACGTACGTCTTTCTTCGTTCGGGGTCTTTTGGCTGCAGCTATTTTCTCCACGTTCTTCTTAATAGGCCAACTACAGCCGTGAGAAATAGTGTGCCCCAGGAAGTCTAACTGTTCAAACCCGATGAGACATTTGCTAGGTCTGGCTGTGATACCCGTTTCCTGTAGTCTCCTGAGGAGCATAGCAACTGTAGCAATATGTTCTTCATAGGTTTCCGATGCAATTAATATGTCATCCATGAAATTATGGATATGGGGACTTTGCACAGGTTCTAGAAGCTTCCTCATCATCCTGGTGAACACTCCTGGTGCGTTATGCAATCCGAACGGCATCACATTAAATGTGTAATGTCCTTCACTAGTGCTGAAAGCTAACAAAGGTTTAATTTCCTCCTTGACTGGTATCTGATAATACCCATTACTGAGGTCAATCTTGGAGAAAATCTTTGCCTTGCTAAGTTTGGTGAACAACTCAGAAACAGTTTGGAGAGGTTCGGGCTGGAATTCCGTTACAGTGTTTAGCAGCCGGTAATCTATACACAGCCGAACTTCCTTATTGGGCTTCTGCAACAGCACTACACTGGAACTGTAAGGAGATGTAGACTCACTGATAATTCCTGCTTGACGCAGCTTGTCTATTTCTCCGCGAAGTGCATCAGCTTTAGCGTACGGTATGGGGTAAACTCTGGTTCGAACCGGGGTCTCGTTTGTTAATTTCATATCAAATTCGATGAGATTTGTTCGACCAGGTACATCCGTTAAGACTGCACTGTACTGTTTTAGTAGAACCCTGGTTTCTGTTTGTTGTTCTTGTGAGAGATTGTCGCCGAACTTGACATCTTTAAAGGACTCTGTGGGTTGCAATGGATAATCCATGCAACCATCATCATCTTCCTCGTCTTCCGTTGCTATGGCGACGGCCAGGAGATGCTCGGAGGATGGCACCGGTCTTTCCAAATATTTCTTAAGCAGATTTACATGGAAGACCTTCTCCTTTCCTTTGATGGAGATCTTGTAATTGGTACGTGAGATCTTTTTAAGGACGGTAAACGGCGCTTGCCATCCGATGCGAAGTTTATTGCTTCCGGTTGGAAGTAGCAACAAAACTTTCTTCCCTGGTTGTAGTTCTCTCTCTTTTGCAGCTTTGTTGTATCTTTTAGCATGTTTAGCGTGGGCTTTTGTAAGGCTGGTAGTAGCTAGATCCCATCCTAGCTTTAGCCTTTCCTTGAGCTCAGATACATACTTGCTTGCAGAGACGACTGTCTCGTCAGCCTTTTGGTCCATCAGGGACCGAAGTAAGGCTTCTAGTGGCCCTTAATAGGTCTGCCAAATAAAAGTGTAGCTGGCGCGAATCCCGTAGACGCTTGGGGTACCTCTCGGTAGGCGAATAAGGCAGCCGATATATATAGGTCCCAGTCTTCCGGTTTCTCCTGACCCAGCTTACGTAACATGGTGGTGAGGGTACCATTAAAACGTTCCACGAGCCCATTTCCGGCCGGATGGTAGGGACTTGTGTGGATAGGTTTGGCCCTCAAGATCTTAAAGATCTCCTCCATTAACAGGCTACGGAATTGGGATCCATTGTCCGTCAAAACTTGTTGAGGGAATCCCAACCGTGTAAAGATTTGCACGAGGGCTTCTGCGACATGCTTGGAATCTGTGCATGTTAGCGGTATAGCTTCGGCCCACATTGTGCAAGTGTCGAATAAAGTCAGGATGAACCTGTGCTTTCTTTTGGTCCTTTTCAGGGGTCCAATGATGTCGACAGCAACCCGTTCAAATGGAGTACCCACTATTGGCATTTGCCCCATAGGTACTGGGGGTGTCAAGTGCTTTGGTGCTACCCGTTGGCACTGGGCGCAGGATTTCACGTACCTGATAATGTCAGAGTTCATTCCTGGCCACCAATAGTGGTTTTTTATTCGCTGAATAGTGGCGTTTTGTCCCATATGTCCGCTAAAGGGAAGAGAGTGCCCCATTTCTAAGATCTGGCTTCTGTACTGCGTCGGTACTAGGAGCTGGTTGTTCCCCGTGTCCGGGTTGCCCGTTCTACGATACAATACGCCATCCTTAGAAAAGATGTCTCCGTTGTGTCTGGGGTCCTTAGGCATGGGCAGTTTTTTAAAGCAGAGCTCTAGAGTAGGGTCCTTTTGTTGCGTCTCCTTCAGTTCGTTCGGCAACAAATTTGGCGCAGGCTCCCTCTCCTTCTTGGCTTGCCCTCTTGTGGTTACCGCTGCCACAATCGGCTCCTTTGGTCTCCCAATAAACACATATCTACATCCCAGGATAACTGGGTAGATAGGATCATCCATAATGGCCGCTTTAATAACACCTCTGACAAAATCAGAGTGTATTTCTACCAGTGCTATAGGAAGCGTCCTGGGTGCATCACTCGTGAAAATTCCACTAAGTTTGACAGTTTCCTCTGTCTCCTGACCTGGTTTGACTAGGTGTCTAGCAACAATACAACTAAAGCTTAATCCAGTGTCAAAGAGACAAGTAGTTGAGGTACCATTCAAAATTACAGTTCCTCGAGTTGAGGGTCGGTCCCCCTCAGGTTGAGAATCACTGACATTGACTCTACCTTTCGAGGCTGTATGCAAACATCCGACGCGGTTTGGACCGGTTTGTTTGCCCTGATCAGACGTTCCTGGTGTAGGGGTCTTCCCTTTTCCTTGACCTTGGTGGCCGCGCTGCCACGTAGGCTTGGTGGGTTGATCAGAATTGTTGTTAGGGGGGTATCGGGTTTTGTAGAATTTCGATTTTTCCTGGGGAGGTCTTTGGGTATTATTTTCTCGTTGGTTATAATTCTGAGAGGAATTAGAGGAATAGGATGACTGCTCTAGATTTTGTTTACGAGATGGCTCATCTGTGGGTTTACGTTTTGTGCTGGGAAGTTCGGCCATTGCATTGGTATAGCGTTCTGCCTTATTGAGTATGTCCTCAAGCCTGACTGTGCCCTGTTCAGCCAAAAATCTACGGGTTTCGTTTGACAAAGTTGACTTTATCTGTTCCACAAGAACAAGTTCAAGTAGTCCCTCATATGTAAGAGGTAGGTCAGATAATTCAATGCACTTTGTCAAATAGCCCGTGAGACGTGAAGAGAACTGCGGGAATGTTTCCGTGCTCTCTTTCCGGCTGTTTCTGAACATTTGCAGAAATTTTCGGGCGGTCATCTCAAACCGCTCTAGCAAGGCCTTTTTCAGCATGTCGTAATCATGTTGGTTGGTTCCCAGCTTTGTATATACGTCATAAGCAGTACTTTTCAGTGACGTTGAGAGTTTAAGTGCCCAGCGGGAACTCTCCAACCCATACAGATTTGCGAGCCTCTCGAATTTTTCTAGATAGCTGTCAATTTTCTCATTGGGACTAGGAAAAGACTCTAAAGCAAAAGACATCGCAGTTAATTGGGCAGACTGAGTGCTGGAGAGATCCATTGACTGCGACTGGGGCGAAGACGGCTCTCCGTTATTCGAAGTAGAGGCGCCCCGACTCTCTAAAGCCTTAAGCGCCAATTCATGCTGTCTTTCCTTGTCTCTCTCTTCGCGTTGTCTCTCCTTCTCTCTTTCCCTGCGGGCGTCCATCTCTGCCTCAATTTTCTTCTGCTCCAATTGACGATCGTCCGCTTCTTTCTTCCTAGCTTCTGCCCTCTCTTCCGCTTCCTTTTTCTCTTTTTCTTCTCTCTGTTGGTCTGCGTCATATCTTTCAAGTTCTTTGTTGACAAACAGGTTCGCGGCTTCTCCTTCTAATCCTGAGTCCTTCGCCTCCTGTCTCAAAATGGATCTTATCCTAATTCTCTCTGCCATACCAAAGAACTGGATGCTTCTAAGACTAGAGAATACTAAGATGGAACAAGAAGGGGAAGAAACTCGGAGCCGCTACGAGAAAAACCAAAGTAAAAATTTACTTGAGTTACCTCCTACCTTAAATGTGTTAACTTATCGCTGCTATTATTGTCACTTAAGACTCTTAACGCAAGCGACTATGCCACTAAAATGGTAAGTTACACCAGAAAAGAATCTACTCTTACTAACAGTAGAGAAAAATTTATATTAAAACAATTTAAAGGAAAATAATTTTTTTTTTCCTGAAATTTTAATACTCCACTACAAAAAACTCCCCATGAAGTCAATTATATGAGAAGAGACGTTGTTAACTAGACTTAAAAAGTCAGAACAAGGCGTCTTTAGCTAAGCTCAACTCTTTTAACTTCAAAAACCCTTTAGTGACTGTAAAACAATCACGCAATCCCAGCAAATCTTATAAAGAAAAATGTAATGTTTCTCTGCCAGAGATTAATTTAAATAACAACTATTTTTGTTTATCCGTACTTTCTACTGCTGTGGAAAGAAAACAACCTGTAAATATGCTGTGTGGACGACCCAAATACCAAAAAGCGTTGTCTAGGGGTGTAATTACTTATTTATTTATTTCCCTAAATCACAAAGACAGATCACTCACACTCTATCTAGTTAGACCCAGACTTAGATCAGACTCAAAATATCTTTATCCCGGCTATGCGAATGCCTCAAATGTAGCTCAAGATGCAGAACCAGCCCACAAATATGTGTGCATCAAATGTATCTCAAAATTATCCCGGACGAGATCCCAAATATTGTCGTAAATTTATTTTGAGAGAAAGAGTCTAGAAATAGTAGTCGGGTTTAGAGTGTAGAATGATGATGAAAACTCAGTGATAGAAATGTATAGATTTAATATGATGCCCCACAGAGTGCTGGAGGAGAGTAAAGACAGACTTATTTACGACAAATCGTTTCTCTCAATCTTCTCTTCCACTCTCCTGGTCAAACAATTATTTGCCAGTTTTCCAGACACACGTCTGCGCTCACACCGATTTGTTGTTTCAAACACTCATACGACGTGGATACAGCTATATTAAACAAATAGGGAATTTTTTGGCTTTTTGGTATTCCAACACAGTCCGATATAAGTTTATGATGTTTATTTACCTTAAAAATCAAATCACAAAAAAACAAATATCAAGTGTTACATAAAATTATCATAAGTACAGAAAAATGCAAATATCAAGGTAGGGAGGGATTGAAGAAGATTGGTATCGACTAAGCCCTTCCCGCTTGTATTAGACAAAGATAAACCCAGTCTCAAGATAGATAGTTATCAGGAGCATAGGAACGTTAACCCAACAGTGAATTTAATTACTCTGAAAGAGGTGTTACAATATTAGTTATGGTGGTAGACAAAAAAATACTGTTATCCCAACTGGTGTTTTCCCTTTACTAAGCAAAGAAAAAAAAGGGGGGGGGGGGATGAAACAGAGTTAACAAATTATCCCACTAAAGGAACAATGCCGGGTATACAGAAAACGTATTACCCGGTAGGCAAGTTAACAAATGGTTTGTTGCAAAAAAATTAAATCTCCTGTCATTCATGCACACTGTGCGGATCCACACTCATATACACCACACACTTACCGATTTCAGCATCAGACAATCCATAGCATGATATACACAGTACTTAAACTCTTTACGTGTGACAACTGTCCAGTCCTTCTATGTCCCGCCCCAGATAATGCGAGGTTTCACTGAGAGCAAATATTCCCGCTTATCGCCGGACTTGAAGTTCTAAGAGTTCTTGTGTTTTATTATATAAAAGGAGTCTATGGGATGGCACTGACACAATTCAACACAGGGGTGAAAATGAGGTGATGGCAATATTCCTTCACTGCGTGATGACAGCAACTGACCGGTAAAGTTTTTTTAATCCAGTGAGGAAAAATAGAATATAATGAATGAACTCGACCACTGATCACTTTACACAATATATATATTACCGCTTTGCACAGAAATAGAATTCACTGCAAATATAAATGAAAATCCATGGGATAATCTAGCAAGATTTCAAATATCGCTAGTGCTTCTATCAAGTTCTGGCCAGCGAATGATGAAGTGTATTTCTATGTGATCTGTATATCTACAACTGGAATGCAAGATGAGTGGGACATGAGAAACTTGACAGCCTTTTTGATCTCGAAAGGATTTTGGGGATCTGACCGTCAGACCAAAGAGAGAAGCCGCCCCTGGCCTCTCGTATCTTCGCTCGCTGCTTGCGTCAGCTTTCCCCGTTCGCTCTGGCTGCGATCGGTTCCGTGCTAAACACCGAGATGCGAAATCGTTTCAGGGACCACTAGTGTCTTTGATAGCATGCCGCCCGTCCTTCCTGCGATCTCCACCAGCGGAGATGATAAATACCTGCGAGAAACTAGCTTCTCTGCTCGGGGATCGTCTCAGGGTCTTTGATCTCGTGCCGCATACTAAATGAGTCCCGGTGTGGAATCGGTTCGCTCTGGCGAAACGAAAGTTACAACAAATGTTCAGGGGTTCTAATGTTATGAAAAGCTAAAAGTCCCTTTAATCATCCATCATATCAGGGAAAATTCACTTGTCGAACTAGACGTACGTCACAGGGAACAACAGAAGTGATTGCGTCATTAATAGGCTGGACTGCCCATGATAAATATCCGGTGTTATGTCTTGCGGTTCGCACTAGTGACCTGTCATCGAAGCATCATTTTTTGGTGATGCCTAGATAGCAGGGAGGGTAGTGTGATTAGCTTGCATAGCTAGGCAGGGTTGTCGCACGGAAGGTCCTGGGTTCGAGTCCTGGGTAAGCCACTCACGTTTGTTGTTTTTCTGTTGTCTAGTGTTCTACTTCTTTATTTCTTACGAGTGCCTGAAAACATACCTTTATGTTTGTCTAATATTTATTTGCTGTTTTAATATCTGACTTCTGATACTCGTTTAGTTAGCTGTGGGTGTTTTTGTATATTGTCCACTACTCCATTGATATGGATTTGTAACAGTATAATTGATATCACATATATATATATATATATATATATATATATATATATATATATATATATATATATATATATATATATCTTCTTCTTCTTCGATCCTTAACCACCGACCGTCAAAGCAGTCAGTGGTCATCACGCCTAGTGGCGTCTTGTAGGGCAACAACAAATTGATTCCACTTTGCACGGTCGGTGGCCATCCTTCGTACAGTGCCCCACCTCTGGTTCATTCTTTGCATCTCAGCCTCCACAGTCCTCCGCCAAGTTGTTTTTGGTCGGCCTCTCTTTCGCTTTCCTTCAGGGGTCCAAAGCATAGCTGTTCTTGTGATGGCATCGGGGTCTCTTCTGAGGACATGACCAACCCAGCTCCAGCGTCTGCCAGCTATGATGGTATGCATGTCCTCTTGCTTGCTACGAGTAAGCAGATCTTGGTTGGTGATGGTATTCGGCCAAAAGATTCGGTGAATTTTTCTTAGGCATGTTGTGTGAAAGAGGACAATTTTGACATTTCCTTCTCTGTGACTCTCCAGCATTCCGCACCATAGAGAAGCACAGAAAGCACGCAACTCTGGTATAATCTTAATTTTGTGCTTGTGCTGTATTGGGAGGACTTCCAGATGTTATTTAGGCTAAAGAAGGCTGTTCTTGCCTTATTCATTCTGATGTTGATGTCTTTGCCTGTCCCACCGTCTGGTGTTACTATGCTTCCTAGGTATGTGAAGGTATCTGTCTGTACCAGTTGCTGATTCCTTACTGATATGGGCTCAGGGTTGCTCACATTGAGCGTCATGACCTCAGACTTCTTTAAATTGATGTTCAAGCCCACCTGCTGGCTAAATTTATTAAGTCTATCCGTTTTTTCCTGGATGTGTTGATGTGAATGTGCCAGCAGTGCAATGTCATCTGCATATTCCAGATCTTCCAATGTTGAAAATGTAGTCCATCTTATTCCTCTTGGACTGCCCTCTGTTGTCTGGCGCATCACCCAGTCTATGACTGTTAAAAATAGAGTGGTTGATAAGGGGCATCCCTGTCGTACTCCTGTCTTCACCTCGAAGGTTAGGTTGCTCTGCCCAACACTACACGTAAAGTTGGCATAGAGGCTTTTTATGATTGACACTATGCAGCTTGGAATTCAATAAGCCCTCTGTATTTTCCATAAACTGTCCCTATGTATGCTCTCAAAAGCCTTTTCAAAATCAACAAAATTTATGTAAAGCTGTCTTTGCCATTCTGAGCACTGCTCTATAATGTTCCTGAGAGTGAATATATGGTCTACACATCTTCTGTTCTTTCTAAATCCTGCTTGTTCTTTCCTCAGTTTGTAGTCTACTGCCTTTGAAATTCTCTGTATAATTATCCTGCCTAGTATTTCGCTGGGAACTGAGAGAAGAGTGATTCCTCTCCAATTATTGCAGTCTGAAAGATCTCCCTTCTTGGGCAATTTGACAATTATTCCTTTGTTCCACTCTGATGGTGTTGTCCCCGTTTTCCACACTTAAGCAAATAGTGGTTCTAATAGTTCTGCTGCTAGCTCAGGGTCTGTCTTAAATAGCTCTGCATTTAAATTATCATGGCCCGGAGCTTTACCGTTCTTTAACCCTTTGATTGCTGTGATGATTTCTTCTTTTCGTGGAATGTCTGTATTTACATCTAGATCGTTTTCAGCCTCAGGAACATTCAATTGTGTCTCTGGTATTTCCTTGTTCAGAGTTTCTCTGAAGTGCTCTGCCCATCTTGTTTCCTGTCCCTCTGCTGTCTTGATGAGATTTCCTTGCTTATCTCTTACTAATGTAATATTGTTTGCACCTTGTTTTCCGCTGATGAATTTAGTTATTTTGTATACTGTGCTTTGTTCATTTCTCAGTGCTGCCTCTTCTGCCTGTTTTGCAAGATCGTCTAGGAAATTCCTTTTGTTGGCTCGGGTTTGGCGTTTAACTTCCCTGTCCAGTTGACTGTACTGTTCGCTATATAGTTGCTTTAACCTGGGGGACTTCGCTTCTGTTTTCTTTCTTTTCATTTCCTTTCTCATCTTTATGGTGTTTAGTGTTTCTGGTGTTATCCAGTCTTGCTTCTTCCTTTCCTGGAATCCTAAGCATGATTTGCTACTTTCCTTATATATTGTTGAAATGGTGTTGAAATTCTGGTCTATATCATCAGTCAATGTCTTTTCCTGGCTTTTGGCAAATTGATATCGTTTCTTAATGTCGGCCGCAAAAGCTTTTCTGGTAAGGGGGTCCTTCAATTTGCTGATGTCAAACCTTTTCTGTGTAGTTACAGTTGGTCCAGCCCTTCTTAGTTTCACTTTCAGTTTTGCTACTACTAAATGGTGATCGCTTCCCACATCTGCACCTCTTCTTACCTTCACATCTTGTAATGCATGTCTCCATCTACCGTTAACCATGATGTGGTCTATCTGGTTTCTGTCCCGACCATTTGGTGATTCCCATGTTAACTTGTGAATTTCCTTATGTGGGAAAAGTGTTCCTCCAATGACCAGGTTGTTAATGCTACAGAAACTTATTAGCTTATCCCCATTTTCGTTTGCTATTCCGCTGCCGCATTTCCCCATTGTTCTTTCATTATATGTATTGTGTGTACCAACTTTCGCATTGAGGTCTCCCATTACTATAACAAGATCATATCTAGGTGTGTCCTCCATTTCTTTCTGCAGTTGTTGATAGAATTCATCCTTGACCTCCTCATCGCTATCATTCGTTGGTGCGTAGCATTGTATTATTGTAGTGTTGGTGAATCTCCCTCTCAATCTCAATCGTATCAGTCTGTTGTTGATGGGTTTCCATTCCAGTAATGTCCTTTCTATCCCTTTCTGTAGAATAATGGCTACGCCTTCACTGTGCTGTCCATCCTCTCTTCCAGAGTAAAGTACTGTTTCTCCTGTTGCTGTTTTAACTTTTCCTGCCCCTGTCCATCTGCTCTCGCTTATCCCCAGGATGTGTAACCTATAGTTTCTCATTTCTGCCGTGACCTGTCTTAGTTTACCTGTCTCGTACATTGTCCTGACATTCCAAAATCCTATTCTTGTATCCTGTTTTGCGGTCAGGACATCCGTTTTCATGTCAGTGGCTTCCTTTCGGCTTTCACCACTGACAGTCATACGAGCCACAGACTCCGAATGTCCATCCCGCAGCAAAGTTTGTTCATTTGATGTTGTTTCCGTAACTTCATTATTTTTTTTTACATAGACAGGGGTGTCAGCCCTATGCTAAAACCCCCAACCTGGAGGACCAGGGTACCAGCTTTTGTCTGACCCCTACCCACACAGACCAGTCCAGCTTGGTTGAACCTACCAGGAGTAAAACTCCCACTGGCATAGCTCTGGGGATTGTCAGGGTACGCAAGCTGCCATACCGCTACAAGGTATAGGTACCATTGATGGATGGATATATATAATATCTATATTATATATATCGCTAAAATATATATATATATAAGGATATATATATATTATATATATATATATATATATATATATATATATATATATATATATATATATATATATATATATATAGAAACTAAATGAACACGAACTGCCAGAAGGAAAAAGACACATGTCTTGAAATTACATTCATCAAAAGACTTACAAGGAAAAGTCAAATTGATAAGTGCCAACAGAAATCAAGACTGCAAACGGCTGTCGTACATTTTTAGATAGGTTAGTGTGGAATCCATCTTTCCAAGATGGATGGATTTGAAGGTTCGTTCTCAATTAGAGTGAGCTCGAAAGAAAAAGTAAATGGGTATATTTGATGGATAGAACAGATTGTTAGAATCAGATATCCAGAGTTAAAGACACCAGAATTAATTGGTGAAGATCCTATAATATCTTACATGTATGTGAAAATGAGTTTTGGTTTCTGATAGTCCAGCATTATCTATACGACTATCTTTATAGGTTCTGCAAAAGACGATAGACCTTTTTACTATGATACAGTTAAGAACCAGGCTATAACAGTATTATAATGACTTACTAAGCACATCTTGGGGGTTTTTAAAACTAAAGTTCTTTTAAAAATTGGATACTGGAATGTAAGGACTATGTATCAAGACGGAAAATTGGAAGAAGTAATTAAAGAAATGGATAATTATAAGTTGGACTTATTGGGTGTCAGCGAGTGTAGATGGACGGGGAAGGGCATAAAATATATTTCAGAAGAAAAAAAGCAAATTATATACTCTGGTAGTAATGATAATCGTCACACAGAGGGAGTAGCCATCCTAATGACACAGAAAGCAGCAGCATCGCTTATCAGCTGGGTACCTATCAATGAGAGGCTAATATTAGCTAGATTTCAGACACGATTTTTTTCAAGCTCTCAATTGTACAATGTTATGCACCAACTAACGACGCTCTTGATACCACAAAAGATGACTTCTATGAAGCACTTCTAAGTACCATCAACACAATACCCAAGCATGACATAATAGCAGTCATGGGTGATTTTAACGCCAAAGTAGGTGACAACAACGATTACAAAGATATCTCGGTACTCATGGCATAGGCTGTATGAATCAAAATGGCGAAAGACTTCTAGAACTTTGTGAAATATCAAACCTCGTTGTGGCAGACACCATCTTTCCACATAAGAATATCCACAAGATAACATGGAATTCACCTGATGGCAGAACTAAGAACCAGATAGATCACTTCTGCATAAGCGCTAAATTTCGCGCATCAGTTCAAGACGTCAGAGCATACAGAGGTGCAGAGATCGGAAGCGATCATAACCTCTGCATAGCTAAACTGAGAATTAAACTGAAGAAGTTATACCAACAGAATAAAAATAGAAGAATAGATGTACACAGACTGCAATCAAATGATATAAAGGAGGAATATAATGTCAAAATGAACAACTATTTCGATGCTTTAGGCAAAATTGACAACGATATCACCACCAAGACAATCGATACTAAATGGGAACAACTGAGAACAGCAATGACAGAAGCAGCAGTAGCGACCACCGGATACCTACATAAAAAGAAAAAATGGATGAGAGAAGATACTTGGGATAAAATACAAGAAAGGAAAACAGCAAAACTTAAACTACTAGCGGCAAGTACACATAATGCAGTTGAATCTTGCAAACTATCTTATAACTTGTTAAATAAAGAAGTGAAGACAAAAACTCGAAGAGATAAAAGACATTTCATCAATGAACTGGCCGTAGAAGCTGAAAATGCTGCAAGAACTGGTAATAGTAGGTGCCTTTATCAAATTACAAAACAACTATGTCACCAGCCTACTGCTATGGAAACACCTGTTAAAGGTAAATTAGGGAATTCAATACCAACAGAAAAAGAACAAATGAAGAGATGGGCTGAGCACTTCATGGAGGTGCTAAACAGACCACCACCAACAGTAACACCTGATTTTAATAATGAAACACTCACAACCACCTTGCCAATAACTTGCGATGAATTCACGCTGGACGAGATCAAACAAGTCGTTAAAAGATTAAAAAATTTTAAAGCTGCTGGAGTTGACGAAATTTCAGGGGAAATGATTAAAGCAGTTAATGACAACAACCTCTTGAGAATTTTAGATATTATAAATGAAGTATGGAGAGAAGAACAACCACCACAACAATGGAAAGACAGTATTATTGTAAAGTTACCGAAGAAAGGTGATCTATCAGACTGTAATAACTGGCGTGGTATATCTCTATTATCAGTACCTGGAAAATTATTATGTTGCATGATGTTAGAAAGACTTAAATTGCATGCTGACGAAAAGATCAGAAAAGAACAAGCGGGTTTCAGGCCGAAACGATCATGTATTGATCAAATATTCACACTAAGAACAATTATAGAAGAATCAGTGGAAAGGCAATCGCCACTTATTATCACCTTCGTCGATTTTCAAAAAGCCTTTGATAGTCTACACCGCTCATCATTGTGGAAGATACTTACAATCTATGGTTTTCCAACAAAATATGTGAATATAATCAAAGCGCTATATGACAATGCAAGATGTTGTGTTAGAACAAATAAAGGGAATACAGAATGGTTTACAGTAGAAACAGGGGTTAAACAAGGCTGTATTATGTCACCACTACTTTTTGGAATAGCTATTGATTGGGTTATGAGAAACTATACCCACAATGAAAAATTGGGTATAAAATGGACAAATGGAAAATTCCTGGGGGACCTGGATTTCGCAGATGATGTAGCATTCTTAAGTTCAACACCAAGACAATCCCAAGAAGCAATAAATAATTTGTGTCATCTCTCGGCTAAAATAGGTCTCCAAATAAATGCCTCTAAAACTAAAGCTATGAACTTTTCTAACGAGACCTTTGATATCATCTTGAACGGGGAAAAACTACAGAAAGTTGAAAGTTTCAATTATTTAGGCAGTAAATGACTCAGGATGGTGACACAACAAGAGAAATCCATACTAGAATTGCTTTGGCAGCTAGCGCCTTCAATAGATTATCTAACATTTGGAAATTACGATCATTGAATATACATACCAAGCTTCGTCTGTTTAATTCAAATGTTATCTCATGAACATACGGCTATGAGAGTTGGAAAATAACAAAATCATTGGATAATAGATTAAGGTGAAGATCCGTCTCTGGAATGAGTGGTTTCTCTAGTCCAGCCTATCTATACGACTATCTTTAGAAGAAGACGATCTATCAAACTTTCCTATAAGTTTAATTATAAGTTTACTAAGCACCCACCCACAAGTATGTGACAACAAGACACACAAACGTGAAAAGCTATGGTAAATGGATATGGGTCTGACCAACACGCTAAATTAAGTTTTGTTTCGTTTATTATCACTTAAACTTTAAAACATCCAACATATACAAATCAATATATTCATATTTACAGACATAAGAAAATAACCCAATAAGTGCCCTCCCCCCTGTTGAGAAAAGATCCCAAAAGAAGTTAATAACCCAAAAGGTCAAAGATTAACACTAGGGTATAGAATAGACAATAAAGAAAAGAACAAGTTCCCACTAAAATTATATCCAGTTAAAAAAAAAACAATAGTTAAAAAAAAACTGAAGTTTGCAGGTACACTGTTTCCTGTAACAAAAGAAAATATTTCACTCTCTCTCTCTCTCTTTCTGTTATACGTGGCCACTCATTCGTTCCTTACCTAATCTGGTGAAAACAATCTTTTGGAAGAATAATCCATGAATGTGCATATAAAGTCCAGTAGTTGGTATCATCCGAATCGGGCCCCAGTCCCTCCTAATAATAGTTAAATTTTACACGGGCGACGCCTAACTTGGTGGTAGATTTCTGGATAGATAATTGTCACCTAGAATAGTTAATGCTGGAGCTCTCTGAGATATGGCATTCCCAGTAAACAGCAGGAAAACATATGGTTGCTTAAAAAAAGCTGTTAATTATGATGCTGATGATAATCCTATCGGCTTGCTCTGGGTGAGTACCGATTATGAAACAGCTTATGCTCCTGGATAAAATCCACTTGGGTGAACGACTGTCAGAAGTCGGGAAAATGTTATGTATATTGCCACAGCGGGCTGATAAATTGAATAAAACAATCTGGGTATTTGTAAGTCCAGTTAACTCAAAGTTACAGTTCATATGCCTTCAGTAACTGAGGAAAGGACCACAATAGAGAAAACACGCTGGCCGTTGGTTTTGACCAAGCACTATATTGGGAAGAAAACAAAACATTTAACCAAAAGGATAATATCCTATGCTATCAAACGTAAGGTGTGATCTCTTATCCTCTCCGTCACCTAATTAAATTAAAAGGCACACGGTGTCTTAAGCTTATACTATCGCGCGTCGCTTGACGAGTACGGGTTGGGTTTTAGGCATGCAGCCGTCCCCCTCCGACCTGATAAACACTCAGCGCACAATGTCAGTTTATAATTTAATATAACAACGCGCCTTTAACAAATATCGCCTGTCATGACTAGCTATTTGATTGTCGGCGTCTATCTTTTTGACACATGATATTAACCTTAGTCATTTAAAAAAATTTACACACAAAGAAATATAATGCGCATACTACTCTGTCACTTTATCCGTCACTCATAGCATTATACTTAAGTCAGCTAAACCATATCTTCTGGTGTAAAAAATGGTTGATGGAATTTACGTTACTGAACGACTGGTAAGAGAATATCTACGCGTTTGCTATTTCGCTAGTATTAACGCTCGGGAATAGCAGTGAATAAAAATGAAAAAAACTTTTAACACATTTAATACTTAAGCATAACTTATATTATTACCACAAATCAGAAAATTAAATCCCCACGGGACAATTTAACACATTTAGCGAATAAAATGGTTCTAGTCTGGCGTGATTAGATTATCCAAAATTTTCTGACAGACTTGATAACTAACTAGGAGAGAAGGCTGTATATATACAGATTTTGTGTAAAATCTCCAACAGATGTTACAATTCACACGTTCGGCGTTGCAGGGAAATCAGAAATCTAAGTTTCCCGAGATGAAAGGTTTCTCGTTCACTCTACTCAGCGATGCTGATCTACATCAGAAAGACATGTCGCGTGAACGGGCTTTCTTAGATTTCTCCCCCTGCCGTAGATCAAATACTTAAGTCCCCTGAAAATGTAAACATCAAAGGTACGGGAATATTATTATCGCCCTTGAATTGCTTTGCCGTTGTTTCCACGTGCTGTGACTAATGATCGATAATTGGCAGCTCAGCTCACGTGAGAAAACTCAGGTAAGCAAACGTGATTTGCTCCCCTGCTATCTGGCACGTTGTGAAAAATAGGTAAACAACTCGTTAGCGCAAGAAAGACAGGAAAAATAAGCGTGGCTTCAAAGGTGAGTCAACAGACAGCTAATTGCGTGGTTGTTTCCTTCGCAACACATAAATGCTAACTGAGGAAACAATGGTGTTCGGATTTCTGAGGCTATATTTACATTTCCACGTCACAACGGCACTGATGTAAATTCTAGAAGAAACAGGAGGGGAGGGGGGGGAAGGGGGGGGGGGGGGAAGATGTCCACGAAGCTAAAGAATTTATAAGACATTCATATCTCACTGGAGCATTTTCACTCTACTTCGGAGCTGAAGCAGAAGCTATTAACGAAATATCTGCAATAGCCATCATAGACAACAGGAAAAGTGTTAATGCCTAGATGGTGTAACAGGTTGTCTGTATGTTATAGCTGCTCATCATCATCACTATAATCATCATCATCACTATAATCATCATCATCGGTATTATCACCATCACCTTTCATCTCCCAATGGAGCATATAACTTGAACAAACCTGTGCCAATTCTTCATGTCACATGACATCAGCTAATGGTCTTCCATGTCTTCTGCATCTTCTTCATTTCTGTCTCCAGTTCTCTTCACCACGTGTTCCCTGGTCTCCCTTGGTTTCTCTAACCCTGGTGATTCCAGAACAAGAGCTGTCTGATATACTGTGTGAATGGTACTCTGGGTATTCCGTGTGGATGGTACTCTGCGTATACTGTGTGGATGGTGCTCTGGGTTTACTGTGTGGATGGTACTCTGGGTATACAGTATGTATGGTACTCTGAGTATACTGTGTGGATGGTACTCTGTGTATACTGTGTGGGTGGTACTCTGGGTATTCCATGGCGGTGGTACTCTGGATATATTGTGTGGGTGGTACTCTGGGTATACTGTGTGTGAGGTACTTTTGGTATACTGTGTGGGTGGTACTCTGGGTATACTATATGGGTAATACTCTGGGTATACTGTGTGGCTGGTACTCTGGGTATTCTGGGTGGATGGTAATCTGTTGTATACTGTGTTGTTGGTACTCTTGGTGAGTACACTGTGTGGGTGGTACTCTCGATATTCCGTGTGGATGGTACTATAGGTATACTGTGGTGGTGCTACTATGAGTATACTGTGTGGGTGGTACTCTGGGTATACTGTGTGGGTGGTACTCTGGGTATACTGTGTGGTGGTACTCTTGGTATACTGTATGGGTGATACTCTGGGTATGCTGTGCGGGTGGTATTCTGGGCATATTTTGTGGATGACAACCTGGATATACTGCGTGGGTGAAAGTCTGGATATACTG
Organism: Oreohelix idahoensis; assembly: GCA_024509875.1. Classification (NCBI taxonomy): domain Eukaryota; kingdom Metazoa; phylum Mollusca; class Gastropoda; order Stylommatophora; family Oreohelicidae; genus Oreohelix; species Oreohelix idahoensis. Next base: position 218,360 of record JAMPIV010015354.1, read on the forward strand.
CGTGGGTGACAATCTGGGTATACTGTGTAGTTGACACTCTGGGTATACAGTTTTGATGGTACTCTGGGTATACAGTGTGGCTGGTACTCTTGGTACACTGTGTGGATGGTAATCTGGGAATACTGTGTGGATGGTACTCTGGGTATTCCGTGTGCATGGTACTCTGGGTATACTGTGTGATGGTACTCTGGGTATATTGTGTGGATGGTAATCTGGGTATACTGTATGGATGGTACTCTGGGTATTCCGTGTGCATGGTACTCTGGGTATACTGTGTGAATGGTACTCTGAGTATATTGTCTGGATGGTACTCTGGGTATACTGTGTGGTTGGTACTCTGGGTATACTATGTGGATGGTACTCTGGGTATACTATGTGGATGGTTCTCTGGGTATACTGTGTGAATGGTACTCTGGGTATTCCGTGTGGATGGTACTCTGGGTATACTGTGTCTGTGGTACACTGGGTATACTGTGTGGATGATATTCTGGATATTCCGCGTGGGTGGTACTCTGGATATTCCGTGTGGGTGGTGCTCTGGGTATACTCAATGGATGGTGCTCTGGGTATACTGTGTGGATTGTACTCTGGGTATTATGTGTGGATGGTTCTCTGTTGTATACTGTGTGGGTGGTACTGGGGTGGGTATCCTGTGTGGGCGGTACTCTGGGTATTCCGTGTGGATGGTACTCTGTGTATACTTTGTGGGTGGTTCTCTTGGTATACTGTGTGTGAGGTACTCTGGGTATACTATGTGGGTGGTACTCTGGGTATATTGTATGGGTAGTACTCAGCGTATGCTGTGTGGGTGGTATTTTGTGTATACTGTGTGGATGAAAATATGGGTATAATGCGTGGGTGACAATCTGAACCCCACCCATATTTATAAATGCATAAATCTGAGGCTTTTGAAAACTAAACACACACTCACACAAAAAGGAAATTATGAGATAATTATAATGAGAGATCTTATATTATTTCACTTGTCTGAAGCGTCAAAATTTGCCATATTTCTCAACTCATTTGTTTCTTGCAATATATCTTACAGTATCTTCTGTATATATCTTGACTAGGAACTTTCTATTCTCTGATCTCTAGCTAGTTGCGTGATTCGTAAGCTTGAAATATTCTTATTAATTCACTTCGCATTTATTTTTCAACAAGAACAGTATCCCAGAATTATGTTGCATTGAATGGCAGCAGATGGTCAAATCTTGGTCCACATAGTTGAGACTAGATTTTACTAATCTTTGAAATCTCCAATCGCAAGCTCCACAGCTTTGAACTATTGATCCGCCATGTTGAAACACGTCAACATGGGTTTGTATGCGCGTGTCGATTAAATTTTAACACTCGCTACACGTGTACACTTTTACTGGCCTAGCGCTGTATTTATATCTTGTTGATTATATTTTAGCATCGTATATATTCTTCCTTACTGTTGACTTTATTTTCCTACCTCACTGCCTTTAATAATAAAAAGTAGCAAGTTCTGGCGTTGAGTACATTTAGCCACTTTCTGTGACTTTGAATTAAACGAATTTTTGATAAATTGAAAGAAACAAATTTTTAACAGCTTGGATTATATTTTAACACAAGTCATATGCAGTCAGTGGTTCTGTTAGTTTGAATAGTAGCAACAAGTAACGTGTTGCAATAATAAATTCATGATGCTGAGAAGCTTTACATTTCTTATTTAACTACTTGTGTGCGCGCCTAATTTTCAAATTTTGAATAAGAGAGTTTGTTTGCTTTTTAGTGCATGTTAAATGTCTTATAAACTTAGACCAACTTATAAATATAGATTTCATACCACTATATTTAGATTACGATTTTGGATGTTACCGTTATTTTTGCAACTACGCTTAAGAAGTTTTATATATTAAGCTGTAAATGTTATTACGTTGTAGTTATAATTAAACACAGATAAAGATAACAATTTTCAATCTCTAAGTGAGAGCTATCACTATATACTACCATTTGAGATTTGGACTAACTGTTCCAGATATGTTAGGCTTAAATATAACCATATTTAAAAATGTAATTCTAGTTTAAGAAACAAACGATACAAACATGATTCCTTTGCTACTCGACAAGTTTTAACACACGCATTGAATTATTAACACATCTATTGTTATACAGTTGTGTGTGTTTCTTTTCCTTTCGTAAGCTTTAGGTGTTTCATAATTAACTCTACTGTTAACTGATTATAACTGACATTACATTTATCTCGCGAGGAATCATCAAGTTACTTTAATCAAAACTTCTGTGACAAACAAACGGGATTCAAAATGACGGCTGATGACTGGAAGTCACTCGTCGCAGTTTGTGTTACGCTCATTATGACCTCATTTATAGGAGTCAGTCAAGGAACAGTTCATGAACTATCAAGCTCCAACATCGAGAAGGTATTTATATTATTCTCCTGCAAATAAATTTGTTTCTCTAAATTTCGTCCTTTCGAAAGCAGTCTATAATTTCAACGAATCTAACATTAGGTATTTTAATAGTCTGTCCGATTTTTTATTCTTTTCTGTTTATATGTGGGCAGTCGCTGCAAAGCCTTATGCTCTGGGATTTATCTGTCTTAGTAGAAATTAAGACCATGGTCAGAAGACGAATGTAGGAGTGTTTCTCTCTCTCTTTCTTTTCTGTTTGCTCCTTAAGTTAGCTCGAGAGATGTACTGCCTGGAGAATTGAGATCAATAACTCTGACAATCAGAAAGTTACAGACGTTCAAAAATTGAAGCTTAGGCGGGAGTTGAACACAAAAAGGGTAGTGCCAAAGCAGATATTGCTGTTGGGAAGGGAAGTGTTTAAGACTTGGATATAGCTAGGTCTAACCATCGAGAGATGGGATGACTAGTTCCTTTCTTCGCTGCCTTTTTCTTCCTCTAACTCAAGAGCAAAGTCCGGTACCCATTTACATCTGGCTAGACTGGAGCATGTCGATACGGTGAATTGAAGCTGGTACCTTTGCCACGACAGACCAACACACATTGTAGAAAGCAGGTTATAGCCTTATAAGACAGTCCTTATGGAACTCCCAAGGGAAGAGAAAATGAGGGATAAACGCGGAGAATGGAATTTGAGATTGCCTTTAATGGGACAAAGAAGATATTGAAACACTTTGAACAGATGGTACTGGGCGGGTTTGTGTTAACTTGATGAAAGTTTAAGCTAAACGTAGATTTCAACAGATAGTACTGGGCGGGTTTGTGTTAACTTGATGAAAGTTTAAGCTAAACGTAGATTTCAACAGATAGTACTGGGCGGGTTTGTGTTAACTTGATGAAAGTTTAAGCTAAACGTAGATTTCCACAGATGGTACTTGGCGGGTTTGTGTTAACTTGATGAAAGTTTAAGCTAAACGTAGATTTCAACAGATGGTACTGGGCGGGTTTGTGTTAACTTGATGAAAGTTTAAGCTAAACGTAGATTTGTAGAGAATGATGATGATGATCATGAGCCGCATCATTGAAGCCTGCGACAAAAAACTTAATGTCATTTTGTTAGTTGTGGCTTCTGCAGAAATTAGTTTTGTATAGAGAGCTCACATCTTTAATGTGAGAAACTTCCTCGAGAAATGCAGAGAATACAAAGTAGATGTTCATGCCTGTTTTGTAGATTACACCAAGGCCTTCGACTGCGTACAACATCAGAAATTGTGGAACGTCATGAGAGACATGAGGTTTCCAGTGCATTTGATCCATCTAATTGAAGAATTATTCCATGAACAACAAGCAGCTGTCAGAGTAGCAGGAGAAACATCAGGATGGTTTGAGGTGAAAAGGGGAGTAAGACAGGGTTGCATCCTCTCTCCATACTTGTTTAACATCTATGCAGAAAATATAATGAGAAATGTTCGGAGTGACCAAGAATGTGAACATTGCGATCCGTTCACAATTGGTGGAAATGCGATCCCAGAGCTCAGGTACGCAGATGACACAGTTATTCTTTCAAACAGTGCCAAGGGACTAGAACAGTTAATCCTATCTGTCGAAAGACACAGTGAGGATCAGAACCTTTTTCTGAACACAAAAATACAAAGATAATGTCCACAGACAAAACAAGATGCCAACCAAAAATGTCCATCAATGATGAGGAAATTGAAAATGTCACAAATTTTGAATATCTTGGCTCCATAATTAACAACAATGGAGACTGCTCAAAAGAGGTCAGAAGGTGACTGGCCATAGCAATGCAGAGGTTAAATAAAATGAAGAACCTATGGCATAACATCAGCAAATTAATAAAAGTAAACTTCTGAGAACGTGCATCTGTCCGGTAGCAACATATGGATGTGAATCATGGACCTGTAACTGTCTTTTTCTCTTGTTGAGGTGATCACTGGCCCAAGACAGTATACATGTTGTTAGGTGTGTAGTGCGATCGTATGATGAACTGAGTGTGGGTGCGAATGAAGGCGCGAATGTGTTTAGGCTCGTATATATGTAGACCCTGCAACCCATACACTCACATGCAGTAGTCAAGGATGCTTGGACACTGTAGGCACGTTTCAAAACATTTATTGACGAGAACACACATGGTATCAACAGGAACAGTCAGTGTAACAAGGTCATGCTGACCGGAAATCGATAGGTATACATTAGGCATTCAACAAGCTGGTAAACATTTGAATATTCGTGCATGGTCAATACAATGTTCTTCAATAATGACAGTTCGTGGCGTCGCCCTGGTATCACTGACTAAACGCGTCAGATACCTTAATCACTTTGACACATTGGTGCAACTTGGCATTCCCCGCCAATTGCACTGTATTAGGCTGTAGTACATTAGCCGAAAACACAGTCCTCGTTCTGACGTCAGCTGTGTACTTCTGATAAGCAGGTTACCATCAACCCTGCAGTAATGCTTATTGTAGACATAAATTCCGCCAATCTGCGGTTCCCACAATATGTCTTCGTCACTGGATTTCTGGACAATATAAAGACTAATAGTCTTGGATGGCTACCTCGAGCACAAAATATAAGTTCTGAAATGGAGGATCGGTGAGCTGCAGTTCACAGACTAGGCAATCTTCTAACATGTTCTGCCACCAAAAGCATAGTAATGGAAAAAGTCGGTATTACCTGTAACCGCGTCCACAGAACTTAACAAGGAACTCTGCTGTCATTCCAACGCACAGAGATTCACTGGGGAAAACTGCCAGTGCAGTCACTTCGAAGATTCTTCCCGAAAAACACAATGGACTCTCGTCCCTTCAGAAACCAGGACACTTCCCGGCTTGCCGGAAGTCTAACTCCACTCCCGCTTAAAAAAACCTGCCCATGGGCATACGCCCAAACTGTCTACCTTTGACCCTAAAGGTCAAACACAATGAATGAATAAACAAGGGAAGACAACCCCTAATCAACCTGACATCGCAGGTAAAGACACAATTATTCTTATGATAAAAACATAAGCAAATAACTTGACAGATGACTCCGTCAAAAATGACAGCAACATATTACTACCACCCCCCCTGTAAAAAAAAAAATGAAATTTTTTTTTTTTTTAAATATGTCCATGAGCAAGATTGCACAAGTATCACTTATGTGCTCATGAAAAAAATGAACCTAATATCAGGTACAATAGACGCATAAACAAAGCGTCTGAAGAGGATACAAATCATCTCCCAACATAGGAGAAAATATTTCCTTTAAGCCAAACAAACTAAGGGGGTACCATTAAAGAAACCTAAGTTGCTGGCAATACCAATCATATATCAAACATTACTAAATACTATAATTATAGCAATATACAAATGTCATGAATTACAATGCTATATTAGCAACATATCACTGATGGATGGACAAAATGAAATTTGTTAAATTATCTAAACATCATCCAAATACATTTGTATTACAACATATTAGGATATTAAGGACAGACCTAAGTCCGAAAGTGTATCAGGAAAAACTAGGACACAAGATTTAACTGGAATCATGTGGGCATCTGGACAATATGTCCGCCATCACATTATCCGAACCACGGATAGCTCGCACCGTGAAATGGAAAGGCTGAAGAGCAATAGCATAACGAGTAGATCTCGAGCTCTTCAAATCCTTACTTTGCATAGCCGTAAGAGCTTTTTGGTCGGTTTCCATAAAGAAATGCGCGCCCAGAAGGAACCTTTGTAGCTTAAGAATGGACCAAACCATAGCCAACAATTCACGGTCTAAAAACCGAGTAATTCCTTTCTGCCGCATTTAGCTTCCTAGAAATATACATTACAGGATGCAGAGTTCCTGAATATTCCTGCATTAGCGCCGCTCCAATCCCAGTGGAAGAGGCATCACTACGAAGAACAAAAGTCTTATCAATCGTTGGTAGTCTTAAGATAGGATGAGATGAGAACAAATTCTTAACCTGATCCAATGAAGATTGGCATTCCTGGGACCAACGCACCATATTAGGAGAACCTTTTTTCAATAACGATGAAAGTGGTGCCATAATGGAGGACAGATTCTCAATGAATCTTCCATAGAATTGTATCAATCCCAAGAGACTACGCACTTGCTTTTTTGTCTTCGGAACCGAGATATTTAATATCTTCGAAATGTTTTGGTCCTCTGTCTTCAACAGACCATGACCAACTCGATGACCTAGGAAAAAATTTCACTAAACCCAACAAAAGCTTTAGAAGATTTTGCAGTCAAACTATGCTCACGTAGAGTAGATAGCAATTCCTTTAGACCCAAATAGTGTTCTTCCCAAGTATCGCTGAAAAGACAGATGTCGTCTAAATATGCGATGACATCTGCACGATCTGATAGAATTCGTCGCATCATGCGCACGAAAGTCGCTGGGGCGTTCATAAGCCCGAAAGGCATAAAATTCCATTGAAACAGACCCCTAGGTGTCGAAAAAGCAGTGAGAGGTTTGGCGTGTTCCGTCAGTGGGACTTGCCAATAACCTTTCGACAAGTCTAGTTTAGTAAAGAATTTAGCTTTAGAAAGTCTAATAAGTAGATCATCTAATAATGGCATAGGTTCAGCATCGAACTTCGTAACTTGATTTAATTTGCGATAGTCAACGCAAAGACGTATGTTATTGTCTTTCTTTCGAACAATAACTATCGACGAAGAATAAGCTGAAGTGGATGGTTCAATTATTTGCAGTTGAATCATTTCATCCAATTCTTTCTCGACTTGTGCTTGAAAATGAATAGGTATTGGGTATGGTCTTACTCTGATCGGATTACGATCAGTAAGTATGATGTCATGTTCTATGACATCTGTGTGTCCAGGAATGTCGGTAAGGCCATCCTGATATGATTGTAGCGTAGAGGATACTTGACGTTGCTCCTCAAAAGACAAGTTCGAAGAGATTGTAACGTCCCTCCACGATTCCGTTGAATTCAGTGGAATCGCAGGAAGAGGTAAGTTAACGTCCGAAAAAATAGTTTCCTCATCCTGTATAACGGACAGGGATGAGATGTGACCATGTTGGACTGGAGAATCGTCCATCGCCTGGAAAATAGGCTGCAAATAGTCTGGACGTTCAATAAACTCTGTTAGCATATTTATATGGAAGGTTTTATGCTTTCCATCCACATCGACGATGTAGTCGACATCGGAAATTTTGGAGACTATAGTGTATGGACCTTTCCATGAAATGAGAAGTCTATTCTCCCTTGAGGGAAGTAAGACATATGCTTTGTCTCCAGGACAAAGTTTACGTAGGCGTCTTTTCTTGTTAGCAAATCGCCTAGCTTTTTCTTTCGCAAATTCGGAAGATGAAGTTGCTAACCTGCACGATTCGATAATCTTTTCTCTAAGAGAAATTACATATTCATATGATTGTGTATCATCGTCAATATTATCAGAAGTTATCAAATCGTGTAACAAGGACATCGGACCGCGCGGTTGCGCACCAAAGACAAGTTCGAAAGGAGAAAACCCTGTATGCTCGTTGGGAACTTCTCTATAGGCAAAGAGGACTGCAGGTAAAACCCTGTCCCAATCTTCAGGATGATCCTCCGTTATCTTGCCAAGTAAGTTCTTTAGTGTCCTGTTAAGACGTTCTACCAATCCATTGGACATTGGATGATAAATACTACTGAGAGACCTTTTAATGTCTAGCGTAGCCATTACCTGAGACATAACGTCCGAAATTAACTGAGTGCCGTGGTCCGACAGTATTTCTCCGGGGAATCCCAGACGAGAAAATATGAGCCAAAGAGCATCAGCGATATCGACAGTTGATATGCTCTTCAGAGGAATAGCCTCTGGCCAACGCGTGCACATGTCCACGCAAGTGAGGATAAATTGGTGTCCTCTGGCTGACTTAATCTTGAACGGACCAATGATGTCTATAGCCATTTTCTGAAACGGCCGAATCGGAATATCTGCAGCCTGAATAGGAGCAGCATGTCTCGGACCTTTAGACTTGACCTCTTGACAAATTTTGCAAGATCGGCAATAAATTCGGATGTCTTTATTCACGAATGGCCAAAAGAAGGACGCAAGGACTCTAGTTTTAGTTCTGGAAAAACCCCATGTGTCCAGCACACTGAGAATCGTGTGCATGCTGAAGAATTAAGGCTCTCATACACTTAGGCACAAGAATTTGCGAGTGCATAGACTTGTCCGAGTGTTGTACCATCCGTACCAATATACCATTCTTCATAGTAATATACGATTTGTGATTAGTATTTTGATTGGGATCCCCTTTCTTTGCAAGAAGGAAGAATTTCTTCAAAGAAGGATCCTCTTCTTGACGTTTAACAAACGAGTCATGGGAAATCACCAAGTGCTCGTCTTGGCTATCAACTTCATTACTATTATCCGATGAAGTTGGGGGATTAAGAGCTTGAGCTCTTGTCACCACTGCATTGACCGTGTGAATGTCTTTTTCCTCCCAAATAGAAATTTGTTGCGGGGTGCATTCCTTAACCCCATGAATACGACCGATTATAAGATCCGCAATAGGATTAGGAAGAAGACATGCATGGACATCTCCTGTGAAGAAGGGAGTGTCAATCCTAATAATAGCAGTAGGATAACTTTCCATAGTACCACCAAATGTAACACATTTGATTGTTTTTCCAGTGGCACAGCAAGGATCTATCAGAGACTCCCTAACCCCGACGGTAGTACATCCCGAATCGAAAAGTACTGAGACTAGCCTATCATTTATTAGACCTTTATGTAAGATGAGAGATCCTCTCCCATCATGCGCAACTGTAGCAGGTAGAGCAGGAAGAGGGTGACCACAACTTAGAGTAGATACAGTCGATGAGTCGAACAATGTTAAGCATTGGGGGCATTCAGTTGCTCTCCCAAAATCGAAAGCACAACCAGTGATAGCCCTAGAGTTACCACTATCATTTACTGTATTACAGGCTCCATCAAACTCTTGTTGTGCAGAGTTTGCCTGTTGGAAAGGTCTTTTTTTTTTTTGTTAAATCTAGGTCTGCCTCGATTATCATTTCCCCTGTAATTATTTCGACTATCATTTCCCCTGTAATTGTTATCATATTGCCTATTGTAATCATCATTCCGGTTTGAATCCCGGTTTCTAAATTCACCATCGTCATAATCTTGACGTCGAGAATGATTACCTCGAAAGTTCGAATAGTTATTATTTGGATAGCCTTTGCGAAAGTGTCTCAAATTATTACCACTAAAATTACGAGAACTACCATCTTGTCTCCAATTCATAGACGAAGAACCATCGTGTGTTGGATTACTCCGCTTCTGAGTGTAATTCTGATTACTTCCCCTATTCCAGTTTTGTTGAGCACCCTGAAATTTTTTTTTGAAATTAGGGCCATATGGTGTTGCCGAAGCAGCTGGCAACCCTTCTTTCACTTTAGAATTGCTAACTGTAGCATGGGGATGCGCGGTGGCATACTGACAACAGTATTCCTCCATATCTTTTAAGTTTTTAGGCTTACGCTCATGAAGGAATGCAAGAAAAGAATCATTAACAGATGACAAAACCTTATCTCGCAATAATAAGTCCATTAGACCTTCATATGTTTTCTCAGTCTGAGACAACTCAACCCATCGTGTAAATGTACGACGTATTTTTGTAACAAAATCAGAGAAATCTACTCCATTTTCTGGCAACATTGTCCTAAACGAAGACGATAGTCTTCTTCTTTTAGTTGGTATTTTTTTAGCAATGCTGCTCTGACAACATCATAATTAGTCCTGTCATGTTCGTCTATTGTCATAAGAGTAGTCACTGTGTCACCTGTAAAAAATTCCATCAGTTGTTCAACATATTTTTCCTTTTTTTTATGTTATGCGTATCGCATAAAAATTGGAATCTATCTAGATAATCTGCTACGTCATCCTTTAAAGGATTGAAATGAGGTAGTTTGATCCTACTTACAAACTCCTTTGTCGTACTCGAAGTTGTTTGATGAGCACCTGGACTCGCCAATTTCAATTTCTCTAACTCCAAAGTTGCGAGTCTTTCATCAAGTTCCATTTTCTGTTTTCTTTCCTCATGTTCCATTTTTCTAATTTCAGCCTCAGCAGCAGCTTGAAGTTGGAGTTTTTTCTCCTCAGCAGCAGCTTGAGCTTTCCTCTCCTCTGCAGCAGCTTGAGCTTGAAGTTTTTTGTCTTCCATTGCCATCTGGAATTTTCTTTCATCAGCTTGAGCTTTTCTCTCCTCAGCAGCAGCTTGAAGTTGGAGTTTTTTCTCCTCAGCAGCAGCTTGAGCTTTTCTCTCCTCAGCAGCAGCTTCTCTTTGATACCTTTTCTTTTCAAGTTCTAATCTTCTATTCTCAGCATCTAGCTTCTTTAGTTCAGCTTCTGCTCTCCTTTGTTCAGCTTCTGCTTTCAATTTAATTTCCTCTTTTTGTTTCTTTTCTTCTGACTTCAATGCAATGGCGAATTGAGCAGATGAATATTCTTCCAATTCTTTACCAGACTTACCAAGGGTTAACCCTTGCTGGATGAAGAAATCCAATGTAGACATTCTGTCTAATGAGATCAGAAACCTGAAAAAATTAACTAAATTACCTTTATATCCCAATCACTGTGGGCACAAGTCTTTTTTTTTTTTCTTTAAAAGAACTTGCATATATATTTTACCTTGTCTCAATCTTTGTGGACAACAAGTCTTTTAGCAAAGAACTTGTATAAATATCTCATATAATAATATTTTATTAACAATCTCTATATGAAGAGTATACCTTATCAATAATAATAATACATGACCAAGTGTATGTATGTAGACTGTGTATAACAATAATGTAGTACAATCATAAATACAAAGACAAAAATACAGAACAATGACCAAAAACGTTCGCGGAAGTCAAATAAACAATACAGCAAAAAGTAAAGAAAATGTTACACAAATGTGTAATGATGACCGCGAAAAATAAACAAGACAAATGGCAACACTGTTATAAACGAAAAGGTGTAAAGAAATAAACGGAAGGAATGAGAGAAGAACAGATACAAACAAAACTAATCGAAAATCAAAGAACGGAAAAATAACGAAAACAACACTAACTGATGTCGTCACAGCTAAAAAAAAAAAGTAGCAACAAAAGTCGCTAGCAAATTTCAATTAAGAAAATTGCAATCCCTACAGAACGCTTACAGTAACCCTCGATTAAGTGGCATATTTACTGTAAGACCCACCAACCGAAAACCCGCAGAAAAAACATAAGAAAAATACACAACAATAGTACAATTAACATAAATAACAATCAATTCAATGTGTTGCAAAATAAAGCTTAGTCACACATGATATTAAAGTAACTAACTTGCTCCTTGCGAACACAGAAACAAAATGTCAAGCGCGCACTGAATGTCAAATCCACTGTAGCATAAAGTGGTATTCACGAACAAAAGTTACTATGACCTTCTCGACTTAGGACTTGCACATAGAATGTTTACAATTTCCACGTACTGTTTACAAACAGGAACTTGACCTCGAACAATATAGCTTGAATGCTTGGGTGTAGAAAAGTCTGTTGTTGACTGAAACGTGTAAACGACCAGCGGTACCGTTTACAAAAAAGGGACTCGACTTGCAGTTGTGGTCCACGTAGCAAATGCCTAGATGTTAACTTCAGTACTTGTCCTGTTGTGGTTTATGCAGCATTATAACATAAATGCTCGCACTGTTTATCTGGGTCAACAGTTGATGACCTATTTCTGTCCTGTGTAGACAAAACTTGAAAGCATAGAGTATGTGTGTTATTCTCAGTTGTCCACTTTGTTCCTCATGACATGTAGCACATGTAGAAATGTAAATTTCTGGACAACACTGGAGGCATAATAAATGTAGCATAAGTCCACGGAAATGTTAATTTCTCGCTCTGTCCAGCTTAAACCCACAGATCAGAAATGTAATGTGTACTTGTCCTTCTCACGCAAATAGCCCCATGAAATGTAAATTTCTGGACCACATTAATGTCATCAATAATGTTAATTGCTCGATCTGTTCACAAGAAATGTATCAGAAGGGCCCACGTAACTGGTCCACCAGAAATGTACCTGTACTTTTTCTCTTGTTGAGGTGATCACTGGCCCAAGACAGTATACATGTTGTTAGGTGTGTAGTGCGATCGTATGATGAACTGAGTGTGGGTGCGAATGAAGGCGCGAATGTGTTTAGGCTCGTATATATGTAGACCCTGCAACCCATACACTCACATGCAGTAGTCAAGGATGCTTGGACACTGTAGGCACGTTTCAAAACATTTATTGACGAGAACACACATGGTATCAACAGGAACAGTCAGTGTAACAAGGTCATGCTGACCGGAAATCGATAGGTATACATTAGGCATTCAACAAGCTGGTAAACATTTGAATATTCGTGCATGGTCAATACAATGTTCTTCAATAATGACAGTTCGTGGCGTCGCCCTGGTATCACTGACTAAACGCGTCAGATACCTTAATCACTTTGACACATAGGTGCAACTTGGCATTCCCCGCCAATTGCACTGTATTAGGCTGTAGTACATTAGCCGAAAACACAGTCCTCGTTCTGACGTCAGCTGTGTACTTCTGATAAGCAGGTTACCATCAACCCTGCAGTAATGCTTATTGTAGACATAAATTCCGCCAATCTGCGGTTCCCACAATATGTCTTCGTCACTGGATTTCTGGACAATATAAAGACTAATAGTCTTGGATGGCTACCTCGAGCACAAAATATAAGTTCTGAAATGGAGGATCGGTGAGCTGCAGTTCACAGACTAGGCAATCTTCTAACATGTTCTGCCACCGAAAGCATAGTAATGGAAAAAGTTGGTATTACCTGTAACCGCGTCCACAGAACTTAACAAGGAACTCTGCTGTCATTCCAACGCACAGAGATTCACTGGGGAAAACTGCCAGTGCAGTCACTTCGAAGATTCTTCCCGAAAAACACAATGGACTATCGTCCCTTCAGAAACCAGGACACTTCCCGGCTTGCCGGAAGTCTAACTCCACTCCCGCTTAAAAAACCTGCCCATGGGCATACGCCCGAACTGTCTACCTTTGACCCTAAAGGTCAAACACAATGAATGAATAAACAAGGGAAGACAACCCCTAATCAACCTGACATCGCAGGTAAAGACACAATTATTCTTATGATAAAAACATAAGCAAATAACTTGACAGATGACTCCGTCAAAAATGACAGCAACAGGACCATTACTCAAACATTAAAGAAAAAGATCGAATCTTTCGAAGCAAAGTGTTAGAGACAAATTCTCAGAATATCGTGGACCAAGAAGAAGAAAAATATAGACATCCTACACGACCTGAACATCGAGGAAAACTGGCTCATAAACAATATCATGTCCCGGAAACTGAAATATTTTGGCCACATTAAACGTCATAGTGGCTTAGAGAGAGCAGTGATGGAGGGTATGGTACCTGGAAGGCGAGGCAGGGGCCGACCAAGGCGACGGTGGACACAGGACATTGAAGACACCTTGAACATGACAATGAAGGAGGCAGGAGGGCTGGCTAGAGATCGAGAGTCTTTCAGGCGGGCTGTGATGAGAGCGACGATCTGCAAAGGACATTCTACATGATGATTGTAGAGTGTCTTTTTGTTGTACGCCATAATTGTTGAAGGCGATGAAGACATAGTATGGTATCTGTGGTCTGGTTTGTGTAGGATGCAGATGTGTATTCAAACAGTGAGCATTACAAGCAAGGCAATCCACACAAGGACGTCACGTTAACTCACGATGAGAAAAGTCAATGATGCTTGCAACAGCTAGTGACGGTTTTTGTATAATTTATTATAGACGCCACAATGACAAAGTGTGTAGACATAAACAAGCCGGTACATCATAGGTACGATCAAACAGTCATTATTACATATGTAGTCAATTCAACAGGCACAGCAGACAGCATCATAATAATGTACATCATATGCCTTTTAGGATATCGGAATCAGCTGTACATGTAGTCAGGTAGTAAACTTCCCCTTTCCACAAGAGCTAGTAGATATCAACTAGGAGATTAAATCTAGTCTCCTATTTTTGACCTCAACAAGACAGGCATGTCTTTTGAGCGTCACATTATCGTCCTCTATGTTCCTTATACAGCAAAGGTATCAAACCTAGATCCATCAATAAAGGTCAGGAAGCAAATAGTCCGTAGGACAGGCATCAATCGATGCGTGACAATATAAGTGGATCGTGAGCTGAGCAAACTTGTCATATCACAGACTTTATAATAAGGCAGGCTAAGCAAAAGTCAACATCACAAGATGGCGATAAAGTTACTCAGCGAAAAAGGATTCAGTTACCTGTCATCAGGAATTAAATCACATAAATCACATATGCCTCCAGGCATTTGGAATAATATAGAGATATATCATCTCAAAAAAGGAACAACAATGATGAGGACTCCTTCCTGAATAAACTAAGCGAAGACTAGCACATCGCTATGTCTCACCTTACTAGCATCTCTGCTCAGACTGACCTGGGCGGAAATCATTTTAAACAATGCCACAAACAGAGACATGCGCAGAAAACGCGAATCGAATACAACTCAGCTAAACTTACGAAACGAAGAATGTTCTACGATGTTCGACTGAAGACTCGAACCTTAAAAGGAAATGAATCTTGAAACATTGCGATTGCCAACTGTTTTCAAAGAACTGGCGATCTGAGCGCTCCATATATGGACATGACTCAAAATCGTTCACACAACTATCGGCAACTATACTATCAAGATAAGACAACTTCTTGACGACAGCTATCAAGATTAGACGACTGTAGAAATAGAAGTGACTACAATTCCATGAGTTACTTCCCATGCATTAAAAAATTAACTATAGTCAAAATGCATGGTCAGAATAAGTTGCGACAAGTTTAGCGCAACATTACCGCCACCTCCCGATTAAAAAAAAATGTGCAACATTTTTTTTTAAATATCCAAGAGTAAAACCAAAAGCGGTTTAACAACGCACGAATTATGCGGGGATAACTAATTGCACTGCCTAATATGAGGCTACATTGACACATAAAGTGTCTGGTGAGAATATTTCTCAACAGATAAAAAATCTTATTCAAAAAATATATATATCGGGGAGGTGCCATCAAAACACATTACGTTTGCATGAAAATACAATATAAATGCAAGTTCATATCATTATAATCAAATAGCAGTGTCATACTCTAATACCGCTTAGAATGGATGTACACATCTGATATAAAATGTTAAATAGTACATTATCTAAATGTTTAATTAATACCATTACATAATGAAATTAAACATAAATGACGATCCAGGACACATCTCCTGTCGTTCCAAGGAAAGTGTACAATGTGGAACTGTCCATGTTTGACAACAGAAAGGTAGCTTCTCTGATCAACAATAACATGCTGAGAAAAAACAACCAATATAATTCTATTTAATAGCCCTTATGTTTCATACTATACAATACATTATTATTAATAATTGTGGCCGAGTGAACTTTCGGCCCTTATATTAACTACTCAGTCTTCTTCTTATATTAAAGATGGGAACAGAAGAAGATGATAACAAAGCACAATAGTATGTGTTCACCTAAAGTGAGGACAGATGTGCTAATGTATTGTAGTAATATAGGTGTGTTATGGCTCTGTCGTATATCTAGAAATAGAACAGAAGTATTAGTTGGAATCATGTGGGCATCTAGACAGAATGTCAGCCATCACATTATCCGACCCATGGATAGCTCGTACCGTGAAGTGAAAAGGTTGAAGAGCAATAGCATATCGAGTGGATCTCGAACTCTTCAAGTTCTTAGTCTGAATAGCTGTAAGAGCTTTCTGATCAGTTTCTAGAATGAAATGTGCGCCCAGGAGGAATCTTTGTAGTTTGAGAATAGACCAAACCATAGCCAACAATTCACGGTCTAAAACCGAGTAGTTCCTCTCTGCCGCATTTAGTTTTCTAGAAATGTACATGACAGGATGCAGAGTTTCAGCATATTCCTGCATAAGTGCTGCTCCGATCCCAGTGGATGAAGCATCACTTCGAAGAACAAAAGTTCTATCAAGAGTAGGTAATCTTAGGATGGGAGGAGAAGAAAATATACTTTTAATCTGGTCTAAGGAAGATTGACATTCCTGAGACCAACGAATCAGATTAGGCGACCCTTTCTTCAACAACGTTGACAGAGGTGCCATTATCGAAGATAGATTCGGAATAAATCTCCCATAGAATTGAATTAACCCCAAGAGACTCCGGACTTGTTTCTTCGTCTTAGGTACAGAGATGTTCAATATTTTTGAAGTATTGTGGTCTTCTGTCTTCAAGAGACCATGACCAACACGATGACCCAAGAAAGAAATTTCACCAAAACCAATATAAGCTTTAGAAGGTTCTGCTGTCAGATTATACTCACGTAGAGTAGACAGTAGGTCATATAAACCCAGATAGTGATCTTCCCAAGAATCACTGAAGAGACAGATATCATCTAAGTATGCGATGACATCTGAACGATGAGAAAGAATTCGACGCATCATGCGTACGAAAGTAGCAGGGGCGTTCATAAGACCAAAGGGCATTACATTCCATTGAAATAAACCGCTAGGTGTAGAGAAAGCAGTCAGAGGTTTGGCATGATCTGCTAAAGGCACTTGCCAATAACCTTTTGACAAGTCAAGTTTAGTGAAGAATCTAGAATTAGAAAGTCTAATAAGTAGATCTTCTAGTAAAGGCATAGGTTCAGCATCGAACTTTGTGACTTGATTTAATTTGCGATAATCAACGCAAATTCGTATGTTCTTATCTTTCTTCCGAACAATAACCATGGAAGAAGAATATGGAGAAGTCGATGGTTCAATTATGTTTAATTGGATCATTTCATCCAATTCCTTTTCCACTTGTGACTGAAAGTGTATAGGGATAGGATACGGCCTAACCCTAATAGGATTATTGTCGGTAAGAATTATGTCATGTTCTATGACCTGCGTGTGACCAGGGATGTCGGTTAGAACATCCTTAAATGTCTGTAACATCGACGAGAGTTGACGATGTTCATCAACAGAAAGATTAGGAGAAATTGAGACATCTTTCCAAGATTCCATAGAATGAAGTGGAACCACTGGAAGAGGAAGATCGACATCAGAAAAAACAGATTCCTTATCCTGTATGACAGACAGGGATGAGTAATGACCATGAGGTACAGAAGAATCGTCCGTTG
This sequence comes from Oreohelix idahoensis, assembly GCA_024509875.1. Lineage (NCBI taxonomy): Eukaryota > Metazoa > Mollusca > Gastropoda > Stylommatophora > Oreohelicidae > Oreohelix > Oreohelix idahoensis. The sequence continues at coordinate 235,982 of JAMPIV010015354.1, forward strand.
CCTGAAAAATAGGCAGCAAATAGTCTGGACGCTCATGAAATTCCGTCAGCATGTTGATATGGAAAGTCTTATGCTTTCCATCTATATCGACCACATAGTCAACATCAGAAATTCGTGAGACTATTGCATATGGACCTTTAAATGCAATCAGAAGTCTATTTTCCCTACTGGGGAGTAGGACGAATGCTTTGTCACCTGGACAAAGTTGTCGTAGACATCTGTTCTTGTTAGCAAACTGCCTTGCTTTTTCTTTAGCAATTTCTGACGAAGCAGTCGCTAGTTTGCATGCCTCAATGATCTTTTGCCTAAGAGCAATGACATACTCATATGAAGATTGAGTGTCATCACTAATATCATCGGCAGTGATGAGATCGTGTAATAAAGACATAGGGCCGCGCGGACGCGCGCCAAAGACAAGTTCAAAGGGAGAAAATCATGTGTGCTCGTTTGGGACCTCTCTATAGGCAAAGAGAGCCGCGGGTAAAACCCTGTCCCAATCTTGAGGATGATCTTCAGTTATCTTACCAAGCAAAGTCTTGAGCGTTCTATTCAGACGCTCAACTAACCCATTAGACATAGGATGATAGATGCTACTAAGAGATCTTTTAATGTGTAAGGTAGACATTACTTGAGACATAGTATCAGATATGAGTTGAGTGCCATGGTCTGACAGTATTTCTCTGGGGAACCCCAAGCGAGAAAATATCAGCCAAAGAGCATCTGCGATATCTGTAGTAGATATGCTCTTTAGAGGGATAGCCTCTGGCCAACGTGTGCACATATCGACACATGTAAGGATAAACTGATGTCCTCTGGCCGACTTTATCTTAAAAGGGCCAATAATATCTATGGCCATTTTCTGAAATGGCCGAATAGGGATGTCAGCAGCCTGGATAGGCGCAGCATGTCGTGGTCCTCTAGATTTGACCTCCTGACATACCTGACATGATCGGCAGTATATACGAATGTCATTGTTAACAAAGGGTCAAAAAAAAGCCGCAAGGACTCTCGACTTTGTACGGGAAAATCCCATGTGTCCAGCACATTGCGAGTCATGAGCATGTTGCAATATTTGCACTCTCATACTCTTGGGAACAAGAATTTGCGAATGTGCTGACGTAGCCGAGTCTTGTACCATACGTACAAGCACGCCGTTTTTCATTTCTATCCAAGATTTTCTTTGTGTATCCTTATTTGGATCACCTTTCTTCGCAAGAATGAAGAATTTTTTTAGCGTAGGATCTTCTTCTTGTAATTTTATGAACGAGTCACGAGAAATAACCAAGGTACTATCTTGGCTATGAACTTCATTATCATTATTCAACGAAATTTGTGGTGTTTGTAGAGCTTGTGCTCTTGTAACCACTGCATTGGTAGCTTGCATATTATCATCTTCCCAAGCAGCAATCTGCTGTGGGGTACATTCCCTAACTCCGTGTATACGACCAATAATAAGGTCTGCAATAGGATTAGGTAAGAGACAGGCATGCACATCTCCCGTAAAGAAAGGAGTGGCAATGTGAATTACAGCAGTAGAATATTTCTCTAGAGTGCCGCCAAATGTGACACATTTGATAATCCTTCCTGTCGCACAGGATGGATCTACAAGCGATTGTCTAACACCAATAGTGGTGCATCCGGAATCGAAAAGTAGTGAGACCGGAGTATTATTAACAAGACCCTTATTTAGGATTAGAGAACCTCTCCCGTCATGTGCAACCGAAGCAGGAAGAGCGGGGAGAGGGTGACCACAACTCAAAGTCGATATTGTAGTTGGTTCGAACAAAGTACTGCATTGGGGGCACTTGTTTGCTCTCCCAAAGTCAAAAGAAGAACAAATGACAGCGTCAGAGTTTTTATTATCAGAAACCTGATTACAGGCTCCCTGAGATTCTTGTTGATCCGAGTTAGCCTGCTGAATTCTCTTTTTTTTGTATTGAGATCTACCGCGACTACTATTACCTCTGAAGTTATCACTGCTGTTATTATCTCTGTAGTTATTATTGTCTCTATTATAACTGTTATCCTGTTTCGAATTACAGTTTCCATGATTATTATCATGTCCACTGTTTTAGGTTTACGCTCATGAAGGAAAGCAAGGAAAGACTCATTGACAGAAGACATGACTTTGTCTCTAAGTATTAAGTCCATAAGTCCTTCATAAGTTTTTTCTGTCTTAGACAGCTCCACCCAACGTAAAAAAGTAAGACGTGTCTTTGAAATGAATTCAGAGAATTGCACACCAGTTTCTGGCAACATATTTTTAAATTAAAGACGATAGCCGTCTTCGTCAAGTTGGTATTTTTTAAAAAAATATAGCCCTGACAACCTCATAGTTGTTCTTGTCAGGCTCATCTACCATGCTTAACATACTCAAAGCATCACCTCTAAGTATTTTGGACAAATGATAAACCTGCAGTGATTTATCTATGTTATGTACTTTACATAAAGTTTCAAATCTGTCCAGATAGAATGTTATATCGTCGATGGAAGCATTGAATGGTGGTAGATTAAGCTTGAAAGTGCTTGCATTAGTCTTATCTGAGACCTCATTTGCATCATTAGCATTACCCATGTTCATCACCCTTAATTTCTCAACTTCCAAAGCTAAGAGTTTTTCTTCATGCTCCATTTTTGCTTTTCTCTCTTCAGACTCTATTTCAAGTCTTTTATTTTCAGCCTCAAGTCTTTTATTTTTGCCTCTTTTTCAAGTCTTTTATTTTCAGACTCAATCTGTAGTCTCTTCTCTTCAGCTTTTGCTTCTGCTTCTCTTTTTTGTTTTTCCATTTCCATTTGGAATCTTTTTTCATCCACCTGCATCTGCAGTTTCTTTTGTTCAGCTTCCATTGCTTTATCAAATTGAGCAGTTGCAAATTCTTCTAACTTATCACCAGTCTTCCCAAGCAATTTACCCTGCTCAATAAAGTGCTCAAATGTAGCCATGATGAGTAATAATATGAGTCCACAACCTGAAATAATTAATTATCTTATTTCAAATTTAATTATAACAAGTCTTAAATGAAGCACTTGTTTACTCACAACCTATATTATCATCCCAATCTCTGTGGGAAACAAGTCTTATATCAAAGAACTTGTATATAGACCTTTTTGAAATATCATCAATCAACTCTTGATCATAGGTGCACTTCCCATTCAATAGTGCACAATACTATTCATCATTTACTATGTGTAGTAGTAATGCATAAGCATAACCCACTATTAAATGTGAATTAACTACTATAAGTGTAACCAATGACTATGTAAACACAATCACAATGTAAACAATAACAATGTAAACATTACACTGTAAACAATACAATGTAAACAATACAATGTAAACAATAACAAAGATTTAGCAACAATACGAAAACATTCGTAGAAATCAACAAAAAATAAAGCGAAAATTAAAGAAATATCACACAAAATGTGATGATATCTACGAGAAGATAACACAAATACAAGACACCACAGTGTATAAACAAAAATGGTATATGAAACTAAACTATAGAAAAGAGTAGACTAGCAAATACAAACAAATCAAAACAGAACTAAAGAATGCAGAAAAATAACAAAAACAATACTAACACATGTCATCACAACTAACAAAAAAAAAGCAACTGAATTCGCTTTGCAAATTCCAGTATCGGAAATTGCACACCCTACAGAAAACGCTCACGATAGACGACCTCTATGACGTGGTATGATCTAAGGGAGACACCGCCCAACCGAAAACCTGCAGAAACATAAACATATAAATATAAATATACAAATAACATATAAACATATAACATGTAAACAAAAGAATGAGATGAAACACAGAAGACTCAGTAGAAGTATAAGGGCACAGTTCACAAACAAACAGGCCACTTAACTTATGGGTATCCAAACGTCAGCCACAGCAGAAAAAAACAGATGACAATCAGCGTCCTAAGGGATGAAGATCCAACGATGATGGTACATCTGGACTGCTCCAACTGCCATGACGATGGTACTTGAGCTTCTAAACTGACAAGTAAATAACGGCACTTGACCTTCTTATTCAACCGTAAATTGCTTGAAATCGGTACTTGGCCTTCTTGAGAAAACAACTTGTATCAACCGGCACTTGACCTTCACAAACGACAGCAACTTGACACCTTGACAGCAGCGACTGGCTTCACTTGAGTTAAACAGCAACAGTCTGTAATATCCGGCAATATGTAACAACGCCGGGTACTGTCAAATTTCTTGCTTCTGGCAAAAAGTTACAATTTCGACCTTTTCCGGGCAACGCCGAGTACTTTCATAATTCTGTATGTAGATGTAGAATGTCTTGAAAAATCGCTGTATGTTGATTTCTTGAACGATGCAGTTTGTTGAATTCTTGTTGAATGAAGTGGGTAAGAGACCCCGTGTATGCTGGTACCAGACCAAACCAGCTTATGGCCACCAAATGTTGAGTGTCTTTTTGTTGTACGCCATAATTGTTGAAGGCGATGAAGACATAGTATGGTATCTGTGGTCTGGTTTGTGTAGGATGCAGATGTGTATTCAAACAGTGAGCATTACAAGCAAGGCAATCCACACAAGGACGTCACGTTAACTCACGATGAGAAAAGTCAATGATGCTTGCAACAGCTAGTGACGGTTTTTGTATAATTTATTATAGACGCCACAATGACGAAGTGTGTAGACATAAACAAGCCGGTACATCATAGGTACGATCAAACAGTCATTATTACATATGTAGTCAATTCAACAGGCACAGCAGACAGCATCATAATAATGTACATCATATGCCTTTTAGGATATCGGAATCAGCTGTACATGTAGTCAGGTAGTAAACTTCCCCTTTCCACAAGAGCTAGTAGATATCAACTAGGAGATTAAATCTAGTCTCCTATTTTTGACCTCAACAAGACAGGCATGTCTTTTGAGCGTCACATTATCGTCCTCTATGTTCCTTATACAGCAAAGGTATCAAACCTAGATCCATCAATAAAGGTCAGGAAGCAAATAGTCCGTAGGACAGGCATCAATCGATGCGTGACAATATAAGTGGATCGTGAGCTGAGCAAACTTGTCATATAACAGACTTTATAATAAGGCAGGCTAAGCAAAAGTCAACATCACAAGATGGCGATAAAGTTACTCAGCGAAAAAGGATTCAGTTACCTGTCATCAGGAATTAAATCACATAAATCACATATGCCTCCAGGCATTTGAAATAACATAGAGATATATCATCTCAAAAAAGGAACAACAATGATGAGGACTCCTTCCTGAATAAACTAAGCGAAGACTAGCACATCGCTATGTCTCGCCTTACCAGCATCTCTGCTCAGACTGACCTGGGCGGAAATCATTTTAAACAATGCCACAAACAGAGACATGCGCAGAAAACGCGAATCGAATACAACTCAGCTAAACTTACGAAACGAAGAATGTTCTACGATGTTCGACTGAAGACTCGAACCTTAAAAGGAAATGAATCTTGAAACATTGCGATTGCCAACTGTTTTCAAAGAACTGGCGATCTGAGCGCTCCATATATGGACATGACTCAAAATAGTTCACACAACTATCGGCAACTATACTATCAAGATAAGACAACTTCTTGACGACAGCTATCAAGATTAGACGACTGTAGAAATAGAAGTGACTACAATTCCATGAGTTACTTCCCATGCATTAAAAAATTAACTATAGTCAAAATGCATGGTCAGAATAAGTTGCGACAAGTTTAGCGCAACAATGATACTGAGATTGCCACTTCAATGCACATCATCATCTTAATTGCCTATCACGACATACAGGGTGATAAAAGGTTCAAAACCTGCCCGTGTCTCCTTCGAGACTTCCGGTCCAATACGCCGAGGCTATATCATGATTAACTTTAAAAAGATTAAGAACTAATAGAACTAATGCACCCTCAGGCATGTCGTACCTGGCCACTAATACAAGGTTGTGCTTGGGCTAGCAACCTCGTCATGTGAAATAAATTCCATCAGAAACAACCGCTACAGGAACACGGGACTGCTTGGTGCAGGCTTTCTGCAAAAAAAAAGGGGGGGGGGGGGGCATTTGTAGTGGTGTTTCCATGCTCCGTACGGAGCCCAAAGAATAATGATGATCATACCCCGGTTCAAAATGTATCACATATTATTACAGTTGAACGTGACGTTTGTTATGATCAAAACCATATCACTTACACATAACGCAAGCTCCTCTTAAGTTAAAGAACCTAATGTGAAGGCACTATGAGCTCTCGGAAATTAGTTCCTTTCTACTCAGAGGACTTGAAAGTGCACGTGACTTTGTTTGTCCTTTAACAATTGGTCATTGGGTGGTCACGGTCGATTAGCACTAGACTAATAATTGTCGCTTTTGTCTGCTGATTGTGTCTGTTTAGTTCTGTGACAGGTAGCTATGTCCATTCGTTTACGTTAATGTTACACAGTCATCGAGTATAGTCTAGGAATTCTCACGCTGTCAATATCACAATGTGAACAACTGGAACGCATTTAAAATGAAGGGATGCGTATATGCTTGGGCTGTAGGCGAGGTACCCGCATTGAGACGATGCGACACATGCTTGGATTGCTGTCAGTTAGATCCAGATATCCGATCTCCCAGGAAAAAGCTTATATACGAGTAACCAAAGACAAATGTCACCACCTGCATGGGAACATAGCTGACATCAAAGTAGCAAGAATATAGAGGGTAATGTTATGGATGACGCAGATAGAGGCAACTATTAGACAGGTGACAACATTTGAAAATTTATTCAAGGGGGAAGAATGGAGTAAGTCACACGAGAACTGGACGAACTACCAGCAAATCATCCTCAGCCTTGCCAGACAGGGCAGAACTTGGGCCAATGGGAGGGCAGAGCTGGAAATTGATCAGCTGATAAATGATCATGCTGGGGATGATGATGCAATTGTGTACACTGATGGATCTGTAATCCGTGGTGAGAAATCAGGGTTATGCTTCTCTGCTAGAGTAAAGGGCAGAATCATCGCTGAACATAGCGGGGCTTACATGATAACAACCTCCAGCATGAGAATGGAGGTAGAAACAGCTACTGCAGCCTTAAGGTGGTTGTCTGAGACTTCATTAACAAGGGTGGTTATTGTTTCAGACTCACAATCCATGCTTCTGAAGGTCCAAAGTAGATGGCTCCAGCATGAATGGAAAGCCTCTATACAAGCCTCGAATTTTCAGGAACTGGTGTGGATCGACTGTCCTGCTCATGCAGGGGTACGCGGTAATGAAAGAGCTGATAGACTAGCTTCAAGAGCACACATAGTATGTGCATTGGATATGGATAAGAGAGATAATGAGGGCAATTAATGATTGCCTGTTAGAGAATGACACACCAATCGATGAATCATCAAGGCTAAGATTTCTGGAATTTGGCGTCAAACGTAAGACCAGCAGGGATGGACGTTTGAATGGGTGCATCTGGCGTGTACACAACCAGCGCGTAACGGGAACAATTATCATGTATACACTTCGACATGTGCTAAGAGAGACTGAGCTCCTACAGGTTTGCCCGGAGTGCAATGACGTCGATTCTAATTGATAATAACAATATCAACAATGACAAGGTTACATTACATCAAAATCTATGTAACTCGGATGTAAAACTCTTCACATTAGTCTCAGATCTGTGTAACTCGGATGTAAAACTCTTCACATTAGTCCCAGATCTGTGTAACTCGGATGTAAAACTCTTCACATTAGTCTCAGATCTGTGTAACTCGGATGTAAAACTCTTCACATTAGTCTCAGATCTGTGTAACTCGGATGTAAAACTCTTCACATTAGTCTCAGATCTGTGTAACTCGGATGTAAAACTCTTCACATTAGTCTTAGATCTGTGTAACTCGGATGTAAAACTTTTCACATTAGTCCCAGATCTGTGTAGCTCGGATGTAAAACTCTTCACATTAGTCTCAGATCTGTGTAACTCGGATGTAAAACTCTTCACATTAGTCCCAGATCTGTGTAACTCGGATGTAAAACTCTTCACATTAGTCCCAGATCTGTGTAACTCAGATGTAAAACTCTTCACATTAGTCTCAGATCTGTGTAACTCGGATGTAAAACTCTTCCCATTAGTCCCAGATCTGTGTAACTCGGATGTAAAACTCTTCACATTAGTCCCAGATCTGTGTAACTCGGATGTAAAACTCTTCACATTAGTCCCAGATCTGTGTAACTCGGATGTAAAACTCGGATGAAAAAACTCTTCACATTAGTCCCAGATCTGTGTAACTCGGATGTAAAACTCTTCACATTAGTCCCAGATCTGTGTAACTCGGATGTAAAACTCTTCACATTAGTCTCAGATCTGTGTAACTCGGATGTAAAACTCTTCACATTAGTCCCAGATCTGTGTAACTTCAATGTTTGCTATCTGTTTATTACACCTACATCATTGTTGTATCAATATAAAACAATATATTTACATAAAAACCATAATGAACTAATCTAAAGGCTAGGAAGCAGACAAATACTAGTTGAACAAGGCGCGAGGAAACAAGTTATCTTTGGGTGGAGAACACGGTGAAACAACCTTCTGATAGCCTTACAAATCAGTCCTCTTTCTAGAAGCCTCAAGGTTAAAGAAATTGAGACAGGTAAAAATACTTGGAGACAAGAATTAGAGGCAGAATAAAACATGATAAAGTAGACAAAAAAAGAACTGTATCGGGGGCAAAGTTCAGGATGCCTCTGCGTGCATATATTGAAGGCATGTGATCTTTATGAATATAACGGTCAGCTGTTAAGTGCCCGCTCTCCACCCATCACTTCTTCAAAACAACAACAACATTTATGAAGCTGAAGAGCAATTTAAAAAAAAATGAATTAACGTCATCAAAACAATCATCACCATTTTTCTTTTAGCACCTTACGGAGCATGGAGACACAACTGGATCTCTTGCTGGAAGCTTGCATTAAAAAAAAAACAATCACGTGTTCTTGAAGTAGATGAGCCTGTAGCTATTGGTTGTTACATAATTCAGTTTCCAACCCCCCCATACAAAACATAATTTTAGTAACCTTGTTACACGACGATTGTTGCCTCAGGGAAGCAGTTTTGTTATTCCTTCATACAGAGATGCCTAGAAAGTAACCTTTATTTTTTTTTTTTTAAATGCTCGCATGAGTCGCAGTGAACGATCTTAGCCTAAAGGCCGAGAAGCGATCCCCAGAAACTAACCTTTTTTTTTTTTTTTTTTAAATGCACGCATGAGTCGCAGTGAACGATCTTAGCCTAAAGGCCGAGAAGCGATCCCCAGAAACTAACCTGTTCTTTTTTTTTTTTAAACGCTCGCATGAGTCGCAGTGAACGATCTTAGCCTAAAGGCCGAGAAGCGATCCCCAGAAACTAACCTTTTTTTTTTTTTTTTAAATGCTCGCATGAGTCGCAGTGAACGATCTTAGCCTAAAGGCCGAGAAGCGATCCCCAGAAACTAACCTGTTCTTTTTTTTTTTTTAAACGCTCGCATGAGTCGCAGTGAACGATCTTAGCCTAAAGGCCGAGAAGCGATCCCCAGAAACTAACTTGTTTTTTATTTTTATTTTCTGGACCAACTTAAAAGGTTCTCATACCTTGGTCTTATAATAGCAGAAAACGGCTGGTATGAGACAGAAATCAAGATGAGAATAGGAATGGCTAAAGCTATATTCAACAGCATGAGACATATTCTAACAATCTAAACAATTAGCTTACAAATTAAAACTGAGAATCATCAAATATAATATATATTCTTCATGAACGTATGGTGTAAAAAAAAGGGACAATTAACAAACAATTGGAAGAAAGAATAGAGGCCCTTGAGATGTGGATGTCTAGACGATTGGGAATGAGAAGAAATCAAATAAAAAGGTCCTAGAAAATCTAGGAATGCATAGAGATTTATTGAAAGAGGTCAAATCAGACAGCTAACATATTTTGGTCAAATGAAAAGACATAACACCTTGCTAACGACCATAATGGAATACAGAGCTGAAGCCAAACGTGCAAGACGAAGTCAGCGGTATAAATGGGAAGATAACATCAAGAGATGGACAGGAAAGAGCTTTCAAAGCAATAGACGGAAGATACCGAAGATCCATTGCTGTTGACCTTCGTGTGCAGACAGTGGCGGGCCTACATTTTTAGGGCCCTGAAGCTTGAACTGTTATGGGGGCCCCTTCGCAACTAGCAACGAGGTCTGGATATAAGCAATGTGGACTAAAGTCGCTTTTGGGGACCCTCGGGATTAGGGGCCCTGAAGCTTAAGCTTCATTAGTTTCATAGTAGAGCCGCCACTGTGTGCAGATGGCAGCTGGTGATGATGATGATAATAGACAAGTGGTGCCTCTGACAGTGTTAAAAATGCAGCATTATGGGAGATAAAAAAGACTTTCAGCACTTTAGTATTGTCAAGGGAAGTAAACAAATAAATTCCTTAAAAAACAAAGGGAAATAAGAATATAAAGAAATGTTCTTATGTTCTTTTGTAAAAATTGTAAAAAAAATTTTTTTTTGCTTTCGTACCGATTAAACACTTTTAAGTAAAATGTAAAAGGTATGTACCACATAATAGATTAATCTTATTAATACTTTGTTGTCATTTAAAAAAAAAATTAACAATCTTTGGTAGATACATTTTTTCAGTCAGTCTTAACATTTAGTATTAGAACTAGTTTTACGGCTTACAGTTTTAATCAGGATGAACAGTTAATTATGCTGATCCCATTAAAATCTTTATAAACTAATAAAACGGTATTGAATCAGTTTTACAAATAACAGTTCACATGAGACAAGGGACGTTTCGGGTTTTACCCTTCGTCAGCCACAAACAGGTGACAAAGACAAAAATTACATATAGGTACTACAAAACTATACGATGATGAGAAACATACAACAAATGGGCGATACAAGCAGATGGAAAAAGTAAACAATAACAATACAAGAAAACCGTAAAATCTAAAAGAAATACTGAAACAAGAAAGTAAATAACCCAACGAAACGAAAAAAAGAAGAATAAACAAAACTGTGGAACTAGTTAAAGTTAGCTTAGCTCGATGCAAAGAATCCGTGGAAGAAAGCGGTAGTCTCTTGTCACAGAATTCACAAGGAAGTGACGTACGATAGCGTCAAAACAAGAGATATAAAAAGATACGAAACGAACCAAAGCAAAAACACAAGAAGATAGATCATAAAGACAACGAATAAAGAATGAAAAAGAGAAAAGCTACCAGAATTTATGCAAAATGATGTTGTATATTTAAACCACCGGGAGCTAGAACGCCCATTTTAAAAATAAGGCGATTCTCCAACGAAAAGCGAGTCTTGTCATTACCGGCACATGAACGGAGGGCAGTGACATGTATATCGGAATTACATGAATGGTCAGGTCTATTGAAATGAAGGGCCACCGGTAAATGTTTGTCCTGATAGATGTCATTCAAGTGCTCACGAAACCTGTCTGCCGAACGCCTACCAGTTTCACCAATATAGGTCATGCCACATCTCTTGCAGATGATAGCATAAATCAGATTTCTGGATTCGCACGTAAAAGACTCTCATCAGACTCGCTTTTCGTTGGAAAATCGCCTTATTTTTAAAATGGGCGTTCTAGCTCCCGGTGGTTTAAATATACAACATCATTTTGCATAAATTCTGGTAGCTTTTCTCTTTTTCATTCTTTATTCGTTGTCTTTATGATCCATCTTCTTGTGTTTTTGCTTTGGTTCGTTTCGTATCTTTTTATATCTCGTGTTTTGTAGCTATCGTACGTCACTTCCTTGTGAATTCTGTGACAAGAGACTACCGCTTTCTTCCACGGATTCTTTGCATCGAGCTAAGCTAACTTTAACTAGTTCCACAGTTTTGTTTATTCTTCTTTTTTTCGTTTCGTTGGATTATTTACTTTCTTGTTTCAGTATTTCTTTTAGATTTTACGGTTTTCTTGTATTGTTATTGTTTACTTTTTCCATCTGCTTGTATCACCCATTTGTTGTATGTTTCTCATCATCGTATAGTTTTGTAGTACCTATATGTAATTTTTGTCTTTGTCACCTGTTTGTGGTTGACGAAGGGTAAAACCCGAAACGTCCCTTGTCTCATGTGAACTGTTATTTGTAAAACTGATTCAATACCGTTTTATTAGTTTATAAACTTTTATTCCTTACCAGTTTTACTGCAGCCCCTTAATTTATTTACTTATATTAAAATCTTTATGATCGCTTCTCGGCCTTTTGGCTAAGATCAAAGTGCATTGACATTCACGTGTTAATGTATTTGATAAATACAAGTACAATAAGCAAAAGTACAGTAGAAGCTATAGAGCAGAAGGTCAACAAGTTCATGAGGAAATGGCTAGGGGTAATACCAGGTCTGTCAGATGTAGCACAGTACTGCAAAAAGTCAAAACTTCTGCTTCCTTTCAAGTCAGTTGTTGAAGAGTACAAAGTTGGAAAGGCAAGGCTTGCAATGATGCTACGCGAGTCAGCTGATGACGTGGTTAAGTCCCTTCAGCCCACACTGAAAACGGGAAGGAAGTGGAGAGTGGAAGAAGCTGTTGATGCTGCCCGAGAGTCACTCAAACTGAGAGAGGTAATCGGATACACACAAACGAATAGACGGGGATTTGGTCATGGAGACATCCGCTGGTGGTCCAAGGCATCAAGCAGGGAGCGCAGAGACATGGTAGTTCAGGAGATACGAGGATCTGAGAATGATAAGAGGTTGCAAAAAGCAGTGCAGCAGGTCCAACAAGGCCAATGGACTACATGGGAAGGAGCCCTGCAGAGGTCCTTGACATGGAATGATATATGGCACCTCTTAGTCTCAGCTTCGTTGTTAGATCACTGTATGACCTGCTGCCGTCGGCCACCAACCTTGTGAAATGGGGAAAGACTGATGATGAGCAGTGCCCCCTGTGCCAGGGGAGGCAGACACTTGAACACGTGCTCTCAGCGTCTAAGGTGTCATTAGGGCAAGGGCGATACACTTGGCGCCATAACAAAGTGCTAAATGAGCTTGCTGCGACAATAGATCTGGCAAGGATGAGGGCGAATAGCAAACCCAGGCCGAGCACCACAAATACATACTTTCTGAGGGCAGGAAAGTCAGCACACCCCAAACCGAGTAAACCAGGTAGCAGTTTACCATCTCTTCTTGACTGTGCAAACGACTGGGAGATGGCGGTAGACCTACCTGGACGAGGGGCATATCCAGAAAGTATCAGAAAATCGCGGAGACGGCCGGATATAGTGCTTCATTCTTCAGCAACGCTTCAGGTCATACTGATTGAACTGACCGTGCTATTTGAATCCAGATTAGACGAGCAACATTCGTTCAAAGCGGCCAAGTATAGTGATCTGGCCGCGGATCTGAGACACGATGGGTTCACTGCAAGGGTCATGGCTGTTGAAGTGGGCGCAAGAGGGCTTGCGGCTGCATCAGTGTATGATCTATTGAAACTGTTGGGGCTGAGGGGACAGTCGAGAACAAGGGCACTGAAGAGGCTTAGTGAAACTGCCGAAAAGGCATCATGCTGGCTGTGGAACAACCGCAATGGGCAATGGAAAGCGTGACAATAAACGTTGCGGTACAGAAAACACCAGTAATTTTTTTTGAGTCCAAAAAACGCTGTTTTTGGTGTACTAGTGAACGGGCTCGGACTGAGGGGCAACAGGCGGTGTATATTATAGGGGTGTCTCTCAGTGCGAGAATTTCAGTGGCGAACGCGGAGTGGCCAGACTCGTCGGCTTCGCGATGGTGTCTCAGTGTGTGCGACGGAACGAACGGAATAAATTGTCTTCTCTTTGTTACTTTCCCAATTGCCTCCATGGCTGGCGGAGGTGTGGAAAGTTGCTACCATAAGTGAAATGGGTTCATTTTCGATACAAGACAACAGGAAGCTGAGACGCTTGGGAGTCATGACCCAAGTGGGCCCGCCCCCCTTAGAGTGTAAAGGAGTATATCGGGCCGAAACACTTGTCGGACGGGGGGGGGGACTACTTCTGATGATCAGATTGCTTCCTGTTGTATCACTCTTTAAAGAGTTTCCTATCATGATCTTTTGAGGCTAGACGTGCGCCTTGATATCCGGCCTTTTAGCTAAGACCATTGTGTCTTAGTTAGGGCCGGGGCGTGCGCCACCGCGACTCATGCGAGTTTAAAATATGCGACCTCATGCCAGGAAAAAAAATGCGACCTCATGCGAGGAAAAAAAAACGCTTCTCGGCCTTTTGGCTAAGAGCAAAGTGTCTTAGCTAGGGCCGGGATCAAACAAAATTTACACATATAACTCAATAAAGTCAATAGACCTCACTTTGAACCCCAGAAGGGGTGAAAAAAAAAAGGTGATCAAGAAGTCTCTCCGCAGTGGGTTCAGTGCTTTAATAATATGAATGTAACATTTATGATGCAGTAAACAGTATTATTTTAATTGACTTTAATTAGATTTACTTTACTACTACATAAAAGTAGTATTTTTAAATATATTTTCACATAGAGCATTAGTGTCTGTTTAAATAATTTAAATTGCTATGTAAAATAAAGAGATGTAGAGTTGTAAATTACGACCTTGTAATAATAATTTTATCATTTGGATTGTTTCCCTTGATTCATAATATTCAAGCACTGAACCCCCTGCGAAGAGACTTCTCGATCATCCTATATATTATCTCTCTCTTACCCAAATCGAATGCACCTTCTATGTGTGCTCTTGAAACTAGTCTATTTGGCATAGTATATTATGTCAAATGTACCACTTTCATAAATGAGTGCTTGCGTATAATAGAAGGATTGAAGTGGTTTGACCAGATCACTCATGTGGAACTAATGACAAGAATCAAACAAGTGCCAGTGGAACAAGAGATGACCAGATCACTCATGTGGAACTGATGACAAGAATCAAACAAGTGCCAGTGAAACAAGAGATGACCAGATCACTCATGTGAAACTGATGTCAAGAATCATACAAGTGCCAGTGAAACACGAGATGACCAGATCACTCATGTGGAACTGATGACAAGAATCAAACAAGTGCCAGTGAAACAAGAGATGACCAGATCACTCACGTGAATCTGATGACAAGAATCAAACAAGTGCCAGTGAAACAAGAGATGACCAGATCACTCATGTGGAACTGATGACAAGAATCAAACAAGTGCCAGTGAAACAAGAGATGGCCAGATCACTCATGTGAAACTGATGACAAGAATCAAACAAGTGCCAGTGAAACAAGAGATGACCAGATCACTCACGTGGAACTGATGACAAGAATCAAACAAGTGCCAGTGAAACAAGAGATGACCAGATCACTCATGTGGAACTGATGACAAGAATCACATAAGTGCCAGTGAAACACGAGATGAGATGAAGCCGCTGGAGATGGACATGACACACATTGAGGAAACTTAGTGATAGCTTTACCAGGGAATCATTGTTCTGGAATCCTCATGGTAAGAGAGGCAGAAGGAGAACTTAGGACACATGAAGAAGAGAACTAGAGACAAGACATGAAGGGGATGACGAAAACATAACAAGAATTTGAGATGATGACACAGACAAGAAAGACTTGGCATAAGTTTGTTGAGCGCCTATTCTCCCTGGGGAGCTGAAGACTGACGATAATTTGTTAAGTGAAACAATTGTCAAGAGCCCAAAAATATGTCAAAAGCCCAAAAACATGTCAAGTAAGAAATAACAACTTTGTGTTTACATTTCAGTTTTTGCAGGGAAAGCTGCTGACTTTTACATTTGTTGACTCTCCGTGTAAGTTTGGATTACAGTTTGTAACATTTGTTTATAGCTACTTGATTTCTAATTTTAACATTTAATTGTTTATAATTGGTAAACACTTGTTTGTCCACACTTGTTTGTCCTTAAGTTTGACACGTCCTTGTGATTAGATTTTCATATTTGTATACTTTCAAACAACCAGGAACCTACGGAATTTCATAAATGGATGCTTGCGTTAGAATAGAAGAATTAAAATGGTATGACATGATGACTAATGTAGAACTGATGACAAGATGACTAATGTAGAACTGATGACAAGATGACCAATGTAGAACTGATGACAAGATGACTAATGTAGAACTGATGACAAGATGACCAATGTAGAACTGATGACAAGATGGCTAATGTAGAACTGATGACAAGATGACCAATGTAGAACTGATGACAAGATGACCAATGTAGAACTGATGACAAGATGACTAATGTAGAACTGATGACAAGATGACCAATGTAGAACTGATGACAAGATGGCTAATGTAGAACTGATGACAAGGTGACTAATGTAGAACTGATGATATGATAACTAATGTAGAACTGATGACAAGATGACTAATGTAGAACTGATGACAAGATGACTAATGTAGAACTGATGACAAGATGACTAATGTAGAACTGATGACAAGATGACCAATGTAGAACTGATGACAAGATGACCAATGTAGAACTGATGACAAGATGACCAATGTAGAACTGATGACAAGATGACCAATGTAGAACTGATGACAAGATGACCAATGTAGAACTGATGACAAGATGACCAATGTAGAACTGATGACAAGATGACCAATGTAGAACTGATGACAAGATGACCAATGTAGAACTGATGACAAGATGACTAATGTAGAACTGATGACAAGATGACCAATGTAGAACTGATGACAAGATGGCTAATGTAGAACTGATGACAAGGTGACTAATGTAGAACTGATGATATGATGACTAATGTAGAACTGATGACAAGATGACTAATGTAGAACTGATGACAAGATGACTAATGAGAACTGATGACAAGATGACTAATGTAGAACTGATGACATGATGACTAATATAGAACTGATGACAAGATGACTAATGTAGAACTGATGACAAGACCACTAATGTAGAACTGATGACAAGGCCACTAATGTAGAACTGATGGCAAGGCCACTAATGTAGAACTGATGACAAGGCCACTAATGTAGAACTGATGACACGAACCAGACAAGTGCAAGTGGAACAAGAGATGAGAAGAAGACGCTGGCGATGAATAGGACACACAATGAGGAAACCTGTTCTAAGTATTACAAGGCAGTCCTTGTTCAGATATCCCTAGGGTAACAGCGGTAAAGTAAGACCACATAATGTGGAGACAGAAATAACTGAATGACAAGAAATAGCCATCATGGAATGTTGCTAGGAGACAGAAAGACTAAGGCAAAGTTTGTGTGTGGCTCTTACATTTGGGAACAAAGGTGGGTGCATGAATTCACGAAGGCCAGATAACAAGGTGGGTTCATTTCTACAAGCGGTGAACAAGAGATGAGAAGAAGACGCTGGCGATGAATAGGACACACAATGAGGAAACCTGTTCTAAGTATTACAAGGCAGTCCTTGTTCAGATATCCCTAGGGTAACAGCGGTAAAGTAAGACAGAAGAACACATGGAGAAGAGAACTGGAGACAGAAATAACAGGAATGAGAAAGAAATAGAAAATCATGGAGCTGTTGCTAGGAGACAGAAAGACTTGGCAAACGTTTGTTGTGGCTCTTACATTTTAGGGAACAGAAGGTGGGTGCATGAATTCTTTCAGTCTGAAGGCAGAGATAATGGTGCGTTCATTTCTACAAGGTGCGTTCATTTCTACAAGGTTAAGTGTTACATTGGGAAAGATGAGACGTATGTGGGAATACAAGTTGAATCTATACATGATAATGGGAACGTCTAAATGTGAGGCTGTCATAGTCTCGTATGTTGCTGTTGTAAAATTGATTCGTGGACGAGTATTTATAAAGAATAAATCTTAAAAGCTCTGGAAGTCTCAATAAGTATATTCAGCAGTCCTACAAATATGAACATACAAATGCAGTAACGTAACGTGCAGTGCAAAAGCACGAATAAAAAATAGCTGGCTAGCAATAAGTAAATGACATCATCAAAATACTCTGCTAACTGCACTATAACAATAAGGCGTACAGCTCCCTAATGAACATGCATTATAACGGAAATCAACATGCTCAGAGACGCGACGATAAAAATACTCACTGACTTGCAGAAAACTCATGCTAACATATTCCACATATATAAAGCCTCACGCTGGACACAAACTTATCAGGCGTGAGCCAGACAGAGAAGATCCTCCATGATCTTCTACATGCACGTCTTCCTTTGACGGCAAACTTGCGGGTCTCTCCTCGAACAAACTGTCCGGTTGAACTACCTTCATGCAATCGCCTTATTGGCCACTTCATCACGTGAAACAAATTGCTACAGAAGCCACCGCAGCATTATCATGTGAATGCTTGGTGCCGACTTCTTGCAAGGGGACAGCTACGGAGGTGGCTCCATGTTCCATAGGGAGAGTAAAGGAAAATAATGATATTGATGATGAATTCAATAATACACACGAAACTAGTCACATAGTGGCTTCCAGTTAAATAATGTGTATCACGTGATACACACGGAACTAGCCACATAGCGGCTTCGAGTTAAATAGTGTGTCACGTGATATCCCGAAAAAAAATCTAAGCTAAGAATAATAACTCTTACAGTGTCCTAACAATTTACAACAGGCAACACAAAATGTTTCAGTGTCAGCTGTAACCACCACAGACAACTGAAGGGATTAAAACATGAAGAAGTAGGAAACTCAGAAAGACGTAAGGAACAAATAGGATTTTAAATCTGAAACAGAATCTGAACCTTTCACAGCATTGTACCTCCACGTTAGGTTGTAAGGATTATTGAATGGATCAAGACAACGATGTTGTATCTATCATAGGGCGAGATGTACATGTATTTCAATACGAGGAAATATTTTCATGTTTAAACAGTCAAGCAATTATTGGTTAAACGAATTAATGACAGAAAGAGGCAATCGAAATGAGCAGATAGCTTCAGAAGTAGAAAAATAACAATTTTATTTATGGCAATGTCGAGAGAGAAATAATGGGAACTGACACATTTGAGGGTGAATGAGTGAGAAGAATAACAGCAGCTTGTAAATAGACGGCATTTTTTTGTTTGACCTTAACCTGAATTTTGGGAACATTGACAACTATTTATACAATTAAAAAAAACCAAGATTATGGGAACACTGACAGCTATTTACAGAGAGACAAAAAAAAAAAAAAAACGAAGATTAGGAGAACACTGACAACTGCTTAAACAACGAATAGACGAAGATTATGGCAACAATCATAGATGTTTACACAGATAAAATACATAGATTAGAGGAACACTGACACATTTTGTCACAGAGAAAATACACAGATCATGAGAACTCTCGCAACTGTTTACACAGAGAAAAGACAAAGATTATGGGATTACTGACAACTGTTTATACAAGGGAACAAAAGATTATAGAAACGTTGACAACTGTTTACACAGGGAAACGTGTTTTGGAAACTTTGACAACTGTTTACACAGGGAAACGGATTATGGAAACGTTGACAACTGTTTACACAACGAAACGGATTATGGAAAAGTTGACAACTGTTTACACACAGAAAAGGATTTTGGAAACTTTGACAACTGTTTACACAGGGAAACGGATTTTGGAAACTTTGACAACTGTTTACACAGGGAAAAGGATTATGGAAATGTTGACAACTGTTTACACAGGGAAAAGGAATATGGAAACGTTGACAACTGTTTACACAGGGAAACGGATTATGAAAACGTCGACAACTGTTTACACAAGGAAACGGATTGTGGAAACGTTGACAACTGCTTACACAGGGAAAAGGATTATGGAAACTTTGACAACTGTTTACACAGCGAAAAGGATTATGGAAACATTGACAACTGTTTACACAGCGAAAAGGATTATGGAAACATTGACAACTGTTTACACAACGAAAAGGATTATGGAAACTTTGACAACTGTTTACACAGGGAAAAGGATTATGGAAACTTTGACAACTGTTTACACAGGGAAAAGGATTAAGGAAACTTTGACAACTGTTTACACAAGGAAACGGATTGTGGAAACGTTGACAACTGTACACACAGAGAAACGGATTATGGAAACGTTGACAACTGTTTACACAGGGAAACGGATTATGGAAACTTTGACAACTGTTTACACAGGGAAACGGATTATGGAAACTTTGACAACTGTTTACACAGGGAAACAGATTATGGAAACGTTGACAACTGTTTACACAGGGAAAAGGATTATGGAAACTTTGACAACTGTTTACACAGGGAAACGGATTATGGAAACGTTGACAACTGTTTACACGGGGAAAAGGATTATGGAAACGTTGACAACTGCTTACACAGGGAAAAGGATTATGGAAACTTTGACAACTGTTTACACAGCGAAAAGGATTATGGAAACATTGACAACTGTTTACACAGGGAAACGGATTATGGAAACGTTGACAACTGAGGCACATTAAACAGGGAATGGATTTATGGAAAAATTTGACAAAAAAAATTGTTCGTACACAGGCGAAAAGGGTGATTGTATGGAAACATTGACAAATACTGTTTTTTACACAGCGCTCAGTGAAAAGGATATAATATGGGAAATATCATCTGACAAATAGTTTTACCACATCCGAAAGAAATAGGATTATGGAAACTTTGAACCAATACGTTTACACAGCGGCAACCATGGATTATGGAAAACTCAGTTGGCCAACACTTAGTTTTAACAGGTGGAAACGGATTATGTGAAACGTCTGAAGCAACCACTGATTTAAACGGATAGGGAGATAACGGGTTTATGGTCTAATGTATTCGAACACTCAGTTGCACAATCTGTGTTTTCCATCATCCATCTCAGGGAAAGGGGACGTAGTCGTGAGGGATCGACTTGTGATCCAAAACTGTTGTACAGTTTGTAAGAACCATATAGACGTCGTAAGCAAGCTGTGACACGGGGCACAGTTATTGTCTTTTTCGCAAAGTCCTCACTTAACTGTTGTGTGCCTTCGCAGCGCAAGTTATTCCAAAAACATGTGTATTGTTATCTCTGGTTAGGACACTTATAGTATGCGGGTAAGAAGGCCTATTATCGTTACAAGGATACAGAAATTGTGTTCATGCTGTATTGTATTCGGTTCTGCGTAAGTATGTGTGTTGTAACAGGTTACGGCTTCAAGATGGGCATGAAATTCTGTAGTCTCTCATGGTTGAGGGTTAATGAGTAACACATACTGAGGTCTGGATGATGTCCTAGCTGAGAAAGTGAGAGAATATCAGCATCGCAAACCACATTCACAACACGTTCTCTCACCCTGGCTAGTTCGTCGTGAAGGAGAGAGATGTCATAAGCCACTGTCGTAGATTTCGATTAGGAGAATTAAGCACTAGGTTTGCTCCTCCTTCTGAACAATAGGTTTGAATTAGGTGTTATAGGGACTCAAGTGAGATGTTGTGTGAAGGTAATAGTAATTTCCTCAATAACGTGTGATGATTAGATGTTGATATAGTGGCTGTCTCTGAAAGCGAAAAGAATTCTTCTCTCTCTCACCTATCTTCTACAACAGTTGTTACAGCGTCAGACAGACTACACCAATATACATATTACGTATATTTCTATCACTCACAGGCACGAACATACACGTGACGACAGGTAAACACACAGACGTGGGAAAACTATAACAATGATATATATATATCTAGAACGAGCTGACCAAACACGATTATTAAGTTCAAGAGCGATTTTAATATCAGGAAAAATCGGCTCACAACATCAAAGAAAGTACATCAAGGAAAATACATATACACATAGTCATAAAAAATCAAGGAAATGTTGCAAGGATGATAGCCCCGTTATAGTGTTAACTCTAGGTTTAGCCCGGCCCCGTTAAGAGAACAGATGATGGCGCCCGCGAAGTCACAGATACATAGGGTTTGAGTCTAAGAGTTTTCTTTGTTTTATCTCGTAATTATATGCACAGAGTTTGAAAAAAATCTGATTTAACCTAAGACAAAAACACAAGAACTCTAGCCTTAGCAACAAATTATGCAGAGTGAAAAAAACAAATAGGACAGCAACAGGGTGTCAAAGATATAATAGTGAAAATATCACTCAAACCAGCGTACACTCATTCATTCCGCCATGGCTTCTCACACTTGTACTCACGACTTTGCTTGCTGCCTCTTGGAACACATTGATTTTAGATTTCCACACTGACTCAAAAAATGCAGTCTTCTGCCAAGAAGTCCCCAGTTCCAAAAGACGTATTTAACTTGGAGTCTCCGGGAACGACTACTTGGGTATGCAAATTTGTTCAAATGTCTGATTAAGTCACCTAACAATTATTCCAGGCGCGGGAGTTAGCAGAGCACAGTGTCAATAGCGTACGTTTCTAAAAAAATGATGAATGTCAGGTCGGTGCCTTCCCTCAGTATAGGATTCACTTTAGTCACACCACAGATTTGTCCACAAGATATAATCTAGTCGGGAAATGATTGTTAATATTCACGCCACCAGGCAGCAATTATATAGAGTTTCTAGAAGAAATTAAGTGCTGGCTCCAAGGTCCAGTATTTATCATTACAGTCTTTGAAAACCCGTTATAGGGATATTAGTATTTCTGTCTAACTTGCACCGTCAGATCAGTGTTACTTGAGAAAACCCACGTGGTTTCAAAATAAGGACTGTCTATTTCTTCACAAGTATGGAAAACTACTACTAGGGGGCTGGTAAAGTTAGGGTCACCCCAAAACTTTCACTGTGTGGAGGAAAAATAACTCATATAATATAATAAACAGAATCTGTACTGGTTAAAACTTACATTTAAACTTGCAAGCAGAGAGCTTTGCTAATTTTTTAAACTTCCCGTGACGTAAGTTATATTTAAAAATCAGCAATCCTCATAAATTAAGAACACGTGCGTATTCCGTCACCATTCCTATCATATCTATCAATATTAATTACCACAACCACAGAAATTTAGACAGGTATCTAGTGGAGCACAACTTAAGAAGAATAAAAAATGCTGAAAATATTTCCTGGAAGTCTAGTTAAGTCGACAAAATTGCGCGAAAACAAAAATCTGAGACATCTTCATTCTCGCTAAAACCAGCTATTCTGTTTTTCGAGCGTAACCTATCTACTGTGGAGTTCTAGATGCTGCGAGAATGAAATTTAAAGTTTTCAAACTCTTTGGCCCAATATCTTTAAAAAATCAGACCAAAGGCACAAAACCCTTACTTCGCCAAGAAGTCGAATATTATCTTCTCCCATTTAAAGAACTCCCAAACATTTTTTACGCTCCTGCCTTAAATCGCGTGTTCCGTAACTGTCACCTACATGGACGCACGATTGTAAGCGTGTCAGTTTCAAATCCAAGACAGCACTGTACTCCATTGAGCAGGGCAAAATTTTTCTCAACTACAGCTGACCATGGCCCACAGTGTGAGCGCCGTGTGCAGTTTGGGATTTTTCCCAGACAAAATTGTCTGGATTACTGACCGGTGCAGATTATGTAAAGAATCTCCACACCCTCACCGGGACTGGAGATAATGCCGAGAAGAAACCCTCGCCGCGCCTCGGTGAGTCAATGTAGACACGATTTGCTACGTCCTTTGTTCAGCGAACACGACTTTATCAAGCCTTTCTGACGCCCTGCAGGGCCCTGACATCTACGTAATATCACGTCCACTATGCCGCGATTCTCTCAGTTTTAGGAGAAGAAAGAAAACAGGTAAGTTTGCGAATTTATATGCAAAATAATATTCGCATAAGAAAACGAATGAAAATCAAAAATATACAGGAAACGAAATGAAATACATAGATAATAAAATGAGAGAAGTTATTCGGGTGAAAAGAATAGGAAGAAGAATTGTAGGAAATTAAATGAATAATAAATACCTTTTAACTTGACAAGTGCCTCAGCCATCTTTAAGATATGGGGAAGCATCTCCATGTCTTAACTACGTTATGGAGTTTAATTTCCTTCAGGTATAACCGTTGAAGCATTTATCGGGGTGTCTGTCCTTCTTCAGCCTCTCATCATATTTCCCCCTCATGAAGGTTCCATCTCTGTCCCAATTCTCCTACTCAAGTCCACTCCTCAAAGTTTACCTTCTCCCGCCCGGAATGTCTCGACCATATTCGCAGCTTGAAAGGGAGCGTCCGTCCGCTTCTGACATTTTTGAAAGATTTCTCTGTGATGAGCGTGGTGTGGAACTCTATGCCCTGCCACTATCATCATCCTCTTTCGTCAGTTTTGGCGATCGTCAAGGAGATGGGTCGAGTGTTGGCACTGGGGGGTTTTTTTTCCAAGTATCTCTTTATAAGAGATTTATTTAAAATGGAAAAACCTTGCCTCGAGGCTTTCATTCAAACAGATAGAGGTATCTGGTAGTTAGCCATATTAGTTGGACTGCGATGAAATCTTTTTCAGGACGGTAAACGTCCCCCTTGCCATGCATCACGATCTTCAGTTTGGTTTGTTCTCCATGTAGCGGAGCTAACACTACAAAAACTTTCTCATCTCTGCTTCCAGTATCTCCGACCGGCTCATCTCATTTCCGCAGCGACTTTCCTGTAATCGCGGTTAGCGTGCTTGCGGCTTTGTAGGTGCTCGCTTTAAAAGTTCTAGGTCGTTGCTATGTGGTATCCCACCCTAGATTTCAATCCGTTTCCTTTAAAAACACGACACATAATTGTTACTTGCTGAACGACTGACTGTCCTCATCCGCCATCCTTCTCGTCTGTAAAGAGAGGACTGAAGTAAGTAAGGCTTGTCAAGCGGGCCCAGTTTTTTTTTTAATGGGTCTCTGTGCCATAAATAAGAGTGTAGCTGGCGGAAAATCCTGTGGTAAAAAAGTTGTATGAGAGGAGATTCTTCTGTAGCCAAATAATGCGTCCTGCAGGATGTAATACAGAGATCCCCAATCTTCAGGTTTCATTCATTGTTGCCTAGCCATGCTTACTTAGCATCATGGTGAGGTTTCCATTATAGCAACGTTCCACGAGCTCCATGTAGTTTCCGGCCGGAGTATATGGCGCTTAGTGTGGATATTGGTGCCTTCGTGGGTCCCTCAAGAATACCTTAACGGATCTCAATTATCCATTCAACAGGTTTCGGTATGGAGAATCCATTATCCCGTCAACAACTTGCTGAGGGGAATCCCAACCGAGTGTGAAAAACTTGCACGAGGGCTCATGCTGGACATGCTTGACATCTGCGCATGTTAGCGGGGATAGCTTCTGCCACCCATAAAGTCAAATTTGCATGGATCGAACCTAAGGTCAGGATAGAAACTGTTCCTTCTTTTAGTCCTTGTCGAAAAGGCCCTAAATATGTCGATCACACAAGACCCGTTCGAATGGTGTTCCCATTATTGGCATTTCACCCTGGAGATGAAACTGGGGGTGCTCCGGTCATTGGCTTGGGTGGTACACGATGGGCACTGGGACAACAGGAATTTGATCATATCTGATAATATCAGTGGGTATTCAACTTCCTGGCCACTACAATAATGAGTGGTTATTATGCGTTGCGTTTTTGCGTTGGCGTTCTGTCATCCATATGTCCGCTCTAAAGGGCAAAGTAGAGAGTGCCCTGGTGTTTTCTAGGATTTGGCTTCTGTACTGTTTCGGTACTAGGAGACTGGGTTGTAACCTTGGTCAGGCTTGCTCCGTTCTCGATAAACGTCTCTACTCACTGCCATCGAACCTCTTGTGGTGTAAAAACCAACAATGTCCACGTGCTGTTTTTGGGTTCCTTAGCCATGGGTCTCACATTTCTAAAGGCAGGGTGCCAAAGTAGGGTCCTGGTATTTTTGCGCCTTATCTTTAATGTTCCATAGGTCTAACAAATTTTGGCGCAGGTCTCGCCGTCTACTTTCTTGGTTTCGGCCCTCTTTGTAGTTACTGCTGCTGACCACAATCGGCTCTTCCGGTTTTCCCCGAATACACACACGCTATCTCGCCGCCAAGTATGACTGGGTCGACATGGGATCATCCATAAACAGCGCTTTTGATTCACGGACCTCTGACAAAGTTCAGAGTGTATCTACCTCTCAACCAATGCGATGGGAAGCGCTGTAAGGTGCACTACTCTTACGAACGTTCACTCACACAAAGTTGGACGGTCTCTCAGCTGTCTCTGTGACCGGTTTGAACCATGTGTTCTGGCAACAATGCAATACATAAGACACCCCCCCCCCCCTAAAAGGCCCCGTGTCAAATAAGCAAGTAGAATAAAGTTTGAGAGAACGTTCAAAAGAAACATGTGTACCTTGTGTCGCGGTTGTGAGGGTCTATCCCCAACAAGGTTGGGAATCACTGTCAACAATTCCGCCTTTGCGAGACTGTCAATAAGCGCATCCGTATGCGTTTTAGAGGCTCGGTGTGCTCGGTCCTGAATCAATATGTCCCAGGGTGCTCATAAGGGGTTTCTCTTCCTTTGCTCACCTTTTTTTTGTCCCTTTCATTGGCTACTAGCTTGCCATGTAGGGCGGGTCGGGTTAATCAGACTGTTTGGGGTGTGGTTGGGGGGGTACTTGTTCCTTGTAAGATAACTTGGATTTTTTATTTCTAGGAGGGGGGGTTTTGAGGTTCAGGTTTCCCTCCCTGTGGTTGTTTTGGTTTGAGAGAGCCTCGAGAAGATTTGCTCTACGGTTTATGTTTTCGGAAAAATTGTCTTCCTCTGTCGTTTTCCGGCTTTGCGGCCGGTATGTTCACTGCCAGGTCCATGCGCATTGTGATAAGCGCACAAGGTACTTTTACCAAAATGGTCTTCAAGTGTTGTTTCGCCGGGGCCGCGTGCTCAGGCGAGATAATCGTCCGGGTATCAAGCAGACATTAAGTGTTCTTTATATTTTTTCGAGTTAGAAACCAGAGGTTCGCTCAAGGAGCCTTACAATTTTATTTCTATGAGGGGTCTGCATGTCGAAACAGCTTGCAATTCCCAATATTGTACAAAATAAACCCTTAAGACGACGCTGCATAGAAACTGTTGAGCAGTTCCTAACGTAATACTAGTAGCTAACATCTGTTGACACGCCTCCTCTGGTTGGGCTGATTGCGTTACCTGTAGCAAAAACATGCGTAGCGATCTCTATTTCAAAGCGTGGACCAATCGCTTGCGAGTAAAGCTTTCTTTTCATACACATCGTAGTAGTCCTTGTTTGCTACTTTTCAAGTCCTTAGAATAAACCATCATTAACGGCAAGAACCTTTAAGGGGTAAGCCTATTGGGAAAGTTACATTTTATTGCCAAACGTCGAACCCCTCTCTAGAATACCAGGTACACAGATGTGTGCAATTTATCTGTCTCTAAATTTTCTCCTAGCCATTTGTCAATCTTATCGATCTTGGGACATAGGTGGAAATGATGTTCAAAGATGTGGAAAGGTCTTAGCATTTTAGTTTGAAGAATTTGTGAAGTGGTTATCCGGGTCAGTTAATTGAAGGAAATGTCGATGAGAAGACCTTCTCTTCATATGGCTTGTAGGTAGATTGCAGATCACCTATGCGGCTTTGGAATTGCGTGCTAGATTCTTTAGGCGCGCGCACTCAGTTTTGGCTGGTTCTCTTGGTGTCTCATTTCCTTCCGTCGCTGTCTATCCTTCCTCATGCTGCTTCTTCCTGCTCGTAATTTCCATTATCCCTCTTCTCCCCATTCTTCTTCATGCTGATAAGTTCACTGGTCTTTGTCCGCAATCCATTTTCTTCTGCTCGTAATGGGGTCAGACTGCTTCTTCTTTCCTCTCGTCTTTAGCTTCTTGGTCTTCTTTCCTCGTCGGTGGGCTTCAGCTGATATCCTTCTGGTCGTAATCAGTATCGGGCCTATCCCTGGACAAAAAGTCCCCCTTTCGCTTCCTTCTCCTTCCCAGTCCCTCCCCCCCCCCTCTCCTCGCTTCGTCCCCTGAGAAAATTGTCTAAGTTTGCCTCTCGGCCTTATTTTTCGTCCATGACTGAGGGGGGGGGGGGGGGAATTAACTAGTGGTGAACGAAATTAGGAAAAAAGGATACTCTCTTTCACCTTCAACATTACACGAGGGAAAAAAAAAAAAACCCAAAAATTCAACAAGATGATATCTCTTAACACCCTGGCGATACCTACTCCAAAAGTAAATCTTAACTATGTCGCTGGCTATTATCGGCAATAAAGCACTTAATCGCAAAACACAGATCTACGCACACAAAACTCATAACATGGTCTGTTAAGATGACTTCAGTGAAAGAAATAAGTTGCTACAGTAGTGAAAAAGCAAAAAGAATATTGAAACATTGTAAAAGAGGAAAAATATATCCACCATTAATTTTTTATAAATCAAAATCCATATAAGTTCGCCCCCTGAAAGTCAGATCGGGTCATGGGAGAGGGAATTAATCTCGCACTCGGGGAAAAAAAGGTACGAAAACATCACTTCCTAGTAAACTTCGATTCAAAACGGCCACGTTCTGCAACTCAGTATCCAGTGAATGTTATTCACAGCTCGACCACTTTTCACCAGCATTTAGTTATTACAATCTAGCAGATTACACCATATATCCCGTCCAAAACTCAAACCTGAAACCTCAAACAAACTGTTATATTATTCGAAGATATGCTGTGGAAACAAAATAAAAATACTTATTGGTTTTGTAGTGAGTTCAGCGACAGCCCGTGTACAGATCGCTGCGTTAGTCTAGGGGGGGTGTAATATTTTTTTTAAAGATCGTACCAAAACTCCCCGCACAAGACATCACATATCTAGTAATCTATATGCTAGAATGCCTAGTAATGAATCTTAAGTTCAAAATCCAGATAGCCGAGTCCCATCACGTTTGTCCGCCGTACCTCGACTCTGTAACCCTAATTCTACGATCCATAAGTACCGGCAGGACACGAGACCCTCATATTGTCGTCTAGATTTATCGGACTCGACAGTGCAGTTAGTGACCACTAGGTTTGGTTCACGCCTGTTAGCAATGAATAGGTACTTGTTTTGATAGGAGATAGTACTCTGGAGTGTGAGTTCCAGTGTTGAAAGTTAATAGAAATTTCACACACACGTGAGATGTATAGGGTGTTTAACTATAGTGGCTGTATCTGAAAGCGACAAATAGAATTCTTCTCTCTCTCACCTATCATTCTTACAACCAGTTGTTACGCGTCTGACAGACTAACCCAATATAATTATTTACGTAATATTTCTACCACACTCAACTAGGCACGCAACATACACAGTGAAGAAACACCCCAGGCGTAAACTAACAGACGTGGGAAAACTATAACACAATGATTATACTATTTTATATTGTACACGAGGCTGAACATACAACGATTATGTAAGTTACAAGAGAAGCGATTTTAATATCATCAGGAAATGATTCGCGACTCACTACAGACATCAAAGAAAGTACTTAATAGGAAAAATAACACTACTACACATTTAGTCACAAATAAAATCAAGGGAAATGTTGTCAGGATGATAGTAAATAAAAAAACAAAAAAAAGAGAAGAATAAAAAGAAGAAGAGAAAAATTTAAAAAAAGAGAAAAAAAAAAACCCCCCCCCCCCCCCCCCCCCTCCTCCCCCTCCCCCCCCCCCCCCCCCTCACCCCCCTCCCCCCTCCAACAACCCCCCCCCGCGGTTTATAGCCCGTTAACTATGGAAGAGATAAGGCGTTTAGCCCGGCATCGCCCGTTCCTAGTGAACAGATGGATAGGCGCCCGAGTCACAGATAGGGCCATAAGAGACTGGTCTTGAGTACTTCCCTAAGAGTTTTAGGAGAATTAAGATTTCGTTTCGATCCTCGCTAGATTTTTTATGCAAAGAGTTTGTGAGAAAAGTGAAAAATCTGATTTCCCCACCGTGATGAGATAGACCTAGACAAAAAGCACAAGAAGCTCTTGCGGCTTCTATCGCTTATCCAACAGTTGATATGCCAGTTTGCCTAAACGTATACCTAATAATCCACTTTAGGACTGCAGGAACAGGGCTGTACAAAGATAGGGATGTTAGTGAAAATATAAAATTCATATTTTAAACCAGCGAGTGACAATCACTATTATTCAGAGCCATGCGACTTCATACATTACTTGGTATCTCAAGACTTTGCTCGCTGCCTGTCTTTGGAGTACACACACTGAATTTTAGATCTTTACACATACCATTAGTCAAAAAAAGACTCAAAATAATGAATGCCAGTCTTCTGCCAAGATAGTCCCCCTTTTAGTTCCTCAAAGCGGGCCGATAAGATTTAACTGATGGCGCGAGGTCTCCGCTACTATAGGGGAACGACTAGTTTTATTGGGTTATATTGCAAGTTTGTTGAACAAATGATCTGATTTACTAAAACAGACAACACAAGACTTCGCTAACAAATTATATTCAAAAACAGGCAGCAGTGGTCAAGTTAGATCTACAACAGTCTCATCAAACAGGTACAGTCATTCATTAAGCGTTGGGTTTCTACTAGTAAGATGATGATGAATGTCAGGTCGGTGCTCGCTTCCAGATCAGTATAGGATTTCACTTTAGTTCACCGACAACCGATTTCGTACCATCAAGTCATATATAATATATAGACGGACTATGGGTATGGAAATGATTGTTCATAATGTCTGTTCACGTCGCCAATATTCAGGCGGCGGGAGGCAGCAGAATGTAATATAGGTTTTCTTGAAATGAATGTTAGGTCGGAGCTACCTCAGCTAGGATCCCAAGTAGACACCCAGTATTTTATCATTACAGTCTTTGAAAACCCGTTATTCAGGGAAATATTAGTAAGTTTCTAGTCTAATAGAAAATAAGTGTGGTCCAAAGGTCCAGTTGCATATACAGACTTTGAAAACGTTCAGTGTTACTTGACCGTCAGGAAAACCCACGTGGTTCAAAATAAGGGACTGTCTATTTCTTTCAAAGTATGGTAAAGACTAACTACCTACTAGGTGCTGGTTATAAGTTTGGGTACACGCCCCATAAAAACTTTCACTGTGTGTGGAGGAAAAATAAAACACCAAATATAATATAATAAACTAGAATCTGTAAGCTGGGATAAAAGCTTACATTAGCAAACTTGCAAGCAGACGAGACTTTGCTTAGTCATTTGAAACTTCGTGGCCGTGACGCTATGATGTATATTGTAAAAAATCAGCAATCCTATATAAAATTAAGAACACGTGCGTATTCCGTCACAATTCATGAGGCTGGATTCTAGAGTTAATTACGTTAGGTTTAGAAAATACTACTCGATGAGTATTAAGCAGTTAAATTAAATTTATATAAATAGCTACAATTGCCGTTTATAAGCTAGAAATATTAATTTTTAGTCTGCGATTTCCATCTGAATGCTTCCCTAGAAAATATTAATAGCTCGCCTACACCTTGTATTTCTTCTGCGCTAAAGAAATAGATTAAAATGAATTAAGCGATTTAACACTTTAACACTCACAAAATCTATATATCTATCATATTAATTACCTCAACCACAGAATTACAGGTAGTCGCACAACTTAAGAATAAAAATGCTGAAAGTATTTCTGGAAGTCTAGAAGTTCGACAAATTGCCGAAACAAACTGAGATCTTCGCTAACAGCTATTCTGTTTTCGAGCGACCTATCTACTGTGGAGTCTATGAGCGAGAATGAAATTAAGTTTCAAACTTGGCCAATATCTTAAAATCAGACAAAGGGCCCAAACTTACTTCGCCAAGCGAAATTATCTCCCCTACTCCCAACATTTACGTCCGCTTAACGCGTGTCGTAACTGTCACCTACTGACCACGAGGTACGCGTGTCAGTTTCAAATCCCAGACAGCCTGACTCCATTGCAGGACAGTTTTCACACTACAGCTGACCATGGCCCAAGTGAGCGCCGTGTCAGTTTGGGATTTTCCAGACAAATGTCTGGATACTGACCGGTGCAGATGTAAAGTATCACACCTCACCGGGACTAATGCCGAGAAGAAACTCGCGCGCTCGGTGAGAATGTAGACGATTTGCTACGTCCTATGTTCAGCGAACCGACTTATCACGCCTTCTGACGCCCTGCAGCCCTGACATCTACGTAATATCGTCCTAGCGCGATTCTCAGTTTTAGAGAAAGGAAAACAGGTAAAGTTTGCGAATTATATGCAAATAATATTCGCAAAACGAATGGGTGAAAAAAATACAGGAAAAAATGAAATACAGAGATAATAAAAGAGAGAATTTTCGGGTGAAAGAATAGGAAGAAGTTGTAGGAAATTAAATGAATATAAACCCTACGTGACAGCCACATGGGTGATGTTACTTGGCACACGATGTGTGCATTATGCGATATTATCTCTCACCTTTGTGTCACGGATTGCCTCACCTGCTTTGCAGTAGTGGTCCAACAGTGACCAAAACTCAAGAGTATCTAATATTGACTTCCAAGGTATCTACCTGCGCGCAAGACTACTCTTGGCAGAGATGTAGATAGAAGATTAATGACACTTCTACCTTAAAGGAGCGGTCACAAGATATTTCCAGAAGTCACGAACACTGTTGCATTGGGCTGAACAGTTTTTAACGCATTATATCTGGTCCGTTGCCTTTTGTAAAGGATTTAAGCAATGGTTTTGTCCGTTCAAGCCCCCAGTTGGTGTAATCCAACGAAATTCCTCTTATAAGTAATAGCTTTGTTTAGAGGCAAATATATGTCTAGATATATATACATCTCTCTCTCTCTCTCTCTCTCTCTCTCCTCTATATATATGTTAAAATAAATATGGAAAACTTGATGAAATTTAGATAAAAGTTTTCGTCACGGAGACGTAGGTGGGGATTTATCAAAAGTCCGTTGCTTTCGCCTATTTTACAAGAAACTTAACCCTAGCTGAGTTTTGCAGCTGTGGTTCATCAATTCTGTGATGACGAAAGCCTTCTCCACACTCTCTTCCACTGTAGGCGGTTAGGGTGGATGCTTTTCTCTCACACTAGCGGCGTTAGTACCACAAATCGTCTGAAGGCTTGTAACCACGAGCTTTAGAAAAATAGAAAAACAAATGCCTTCTGCTAGGTACATTTGTTTGGAGCACTCTAACAGGCTCACGTTCCCGTTGTCCGCCCACCAATGTTAAACTCTTAGAAGAATTTAATTATCGAGCACGCACAACGTAACTCCGAGAAGATGGTTAAAATTCACCAATATTACTCTGAGGATTAACGGGTAACATGTGTCTGGACAGTGAGAATATGATTTGTGCCTGAACAAACATTAAAACGAGTTACATACATCTCAAAAATGATATGCTACACTTGAGGCACACCTGATGTAATCATCACTCTACCGCTTCAGTCGGAGTCCTGGGGTCACCTCTGCTGTCGGGTTTTCCGCACGACTAGCCAGAAACAATCTCCAGCTCTTGCAGTAGTGGTTCATGCATATACTGTTTTCGTATGTTGAGGTTGCCAGCCTCATATATAACCACTTAGCACGAAACCTGTAAAATTTACACTAGTAAATAAATCGTTTACACTTACCCCAAAATTTTGGGAATACACAATCTCCTTGCACAGTTTTAGACTGGACACAGCTCTGTATTAGATGCTTCGAAATCGCTTGGGTCGGGAAATTAGAGTTAATTCCTCTGACAGCGGGTGTTCTGCGAAATCACTGGCCTGGGAAAACTTTTGTTTAATTCCTCTATGACTTGATCTGGGAAATTAGAATTAATTCCTGTGACGGCGGAATTTTCTGCGAAATCACTGGCCTGGGAAAACTTTTGTTTAATTCCTCTATGACTTGTGATCAAATTCCTAGGTTTCCAGTCTTGTATTAAAATGCGGGTTTACTTGTAAATTCCTAAGTTGCCCAATATTCGATTTGTTACTTATAGTTGTCGAATTTCAAAGTCCAATGTCTCCTTTTTCTTTATGGCTTTTAGGAGTCGCTAGTCAAACGTTTGCGCGGCAGTGTGTGTACTGACTTTTATGTCGTTACATTATGTCTCACAATCCTCAGTTCAAATTCCAGCTGTGTTTCAAAAGTAACCCACACCTAAGGTTTTTTTATATTTGGACATGCGCCCTGATATAACCGACTAAGTTGAACGGGACGCGCCTCGCCAAAACGAGGCAAAACTTTATTTAAAAAAGCTGTGTTTCCGCCTAATTTTCTAATGAGATACATTGTATATTCCGGCCTCTCAAATCAACCAATCCAATCGAATCTCGTTCAGCACTACGTGGGTAGGGGTGTTTCAAATTCAAAAAGAACCCTCACGTGTTTCAAAGTATTAAATTTAATATCCACGCGTGACATCTTCATATCGTTGCGCCAGACTTCCGCCGGCATCTTGTGCTATCTTCACAAACAAATATTGTGCATTAATACTGCCTCAATGCTATCGACTGCAAATCTTGAGTTTCCAGACATATTTATCTGTAATCTCAATACGGAACGAACATCGGAAGCGATTACCTCATTATCTCTTGTCTTGTGCAAACATAGGAATAGTCGCTGATCCACCTGGGGTGAAATGTTGGACGGTCACGTTCAAAGGGGCAGCCGGCTTATGTGATAACGTATAATCGGCTGGCCGGACTAATTACCTGGCGGAACGTGAACACGTCTGGGATGGTAAACAAGATAAAGAGAGTCCCCTAGCCGGTACTTCCGTAGGGAAGTGGAGTGTTAGAGACTTTCCCCCACTAGATTCAGCATAGAGAGTAAATAATGGTGCATAAAATATGCCACATAATAATGACAGGGGAGAATAAAATAAGAAAATATCACTCGCACGAGAATGTAATGCAATCCTGCCAGAGTGGACTTGAGATCGTGTGGCCGCATGACCTACTACCATATCATTTATTCGTGCTAGAAACTAGTTATTATAAAATAATAGAAATTACTGTTAACTACTAAAGAAAGTAAACAGTGCAGTTACGACATCTCGTAGTGAATCATAAATACGAGATACATTGAGTATAGAATGACATAAGATGTACTGAAACTATGTCAAGCATGGCATAGCCACGCTAACATCGGCGGGGGTTGTCATAGAAAATAGTGACGTAAATGAGAATAGCCTTACTCCCTGTAAGATCGCTTGATAGAATGACCAGTAAATAAATTAACAAAATAAAAGTTTGTCCAATGAAACGATAGCCAGAATCGCGCACCACCGAAAGACGCTCAGAAATAATTTTATGAAAGTCAGTTGTAGAAAAGAGCCATTGCATAAAGGGCGTGATTCTAACTTTGCGTGGTGAACAGCCTGGCGTTCCCCCGGTCTGTCACAAAAAGTCCTAGGCTCCTACGTTGAGATATTCAACAAGAACCTTAGTGTATTTCCTTACTCTTCAAGTATTTGCAGACGCAAGAAAGTATTTCCTTCATATTAAGAAAAGGGACCCCAAGATGCAGCAATAGTGAATGCAGTCAGCGACCCATAGCTGTACTGCTTGCATCAGGACCAGCGAACCAGAGCTGGTCAAGACCGCACTCCACCTCCACGTGGTGGTCCTGGAAACAGTCTGCAGCAGTGCAGTCTGGCTGAGCGAGTGCGGATCGCAATGGGAAGGCAAACCCGGTCCTTAAAAAATGCCGTGCTGAAGTCGGATGTGTCGACCGAAAGGTGCAGATATCACAGCTTAGGCGTAAACAGACACAACGCAACCACCGTCCTTTTCAGGGCGAACGAGGAAGAAGAAGAAGAATATTAAGAAAAATCTGTATGAAACAGATTTTCCTACTTTATGGTACACAAGTAAGTAGCTCGAACAAACTTTTTATTTCAGCCTAAGTCAAAGACATGCTACGATTAAGTAAGGCTACAAATGAAACTAGTGGAAGTAGAGATGTAACAAGTAGAGACCCTCCACCTAAGGCGCCCTGTACTAGAATAACTTCAATAAAGACAGCTGAAGACAATACTGATGTAAAGGAATATTATAATCCCTGTAGGATTGAAGCAAAAAAGTGGAAGATTTTTATTACAAGAAACGGATTCTGTACTTGAGAACCATTATAACTAGTGAATTTTAGAAATGTTGCTGTTTTGTGGAAAAGCTTCCACGGTTCAATAAATCTTGATGTTTATCAAAGGAGTTGCTGAGAATATTTTATAGACCCTTAGTTGTGAATCTATTTCAAGTATTGTGCTGTACCAATCATCATCCCCACTACTGTCTCACACAAACACACCTTAAGAGGAACGAACCCACTTCGGTTATAAAAAGATTGAAACCAAGAAATTTATATCTCTCGCGGACTCTAAGCCAGTAAAGTTCTAACTAGGAATATACAAGTAAACCAAACTCAATTAGCCCAAAATATTTAACACAGATTGTTAAATGATGCCGTACCCAGTCCTTATTAACTAACACTGCCACAATCGCACAACCGTATCGTCACAATTTGTTGACGCACAGTACATCTTTCAACCGTCACTGACGAACACCGACACAGTCATTAACAATAACCAACGTATCCACTGACATCAGCCCACCACGTCCCGAACACAACTCACTGTTTCACTGACACCAATTAACTAAATCACTGACGATCACTCCAACAAAAGATATAACTGTTTATTAAGATTAATAAAAATTCCCTCTACCAAATAAGAAATTAATATAGAAATATAGAGGCCTGCACTGTACACTAATATCATTTCTCATCTCTACATTCTACCAGCATCTAATAAGTTGAGAACCTCTGTTTTCATTCTTGTCTATTAATATACTCAGGTCCCTATAACAACTAAAAAATTACGCTAGTTCTCAAAATCTTCTTAAAATAACATCTCCCTTAACATTCCATGAACATCAATTATTAAGTTTTACTGTAACTATAAATAGCTGTCGATTCAGTGGTTCTCGTGATGTGTGCTTACAAATGGTACCCAAAAAAAAAAACTGTGTTTCCGGAAAGAAATCACCAATATTTATTTATTACCTACCAGTCAGCAGGATCATATATATCATATATCTTTTTATTACTTCACTACCACCGCTCCCCCAAACGGCGCGAAGTTGTGTAAAAAAAATTATAAATAAACACACGGGAAGGAATTATTTAGTTCAATGACATGGGTAAAGAAGACATGTAAGGTGATTAAAACGGGAAGGCCTGCAATGAACATATTCAATGGTCTGTGTTTTCCACTGGAGGTGGTGATGATGATGATGACGGGACTATGATGATGATGGAGATGATGATGGTGATAAATGTTTTGATTCATGGGTTAACTTATGCATATACTCTGTTGATTTCTACAGCCTGCACCAGGTGTAGGGATTCTGTTTCCTTTCTTTTTGGCCGCATCCCATGGCGTTTCCTAATGACCCACCAGAAATATTCTTTACAAGAACTCACGAATAGCAGTCCTCTAGCCCAGAGTTTGTATGTCCTTATCTCCCTATTTTCACTCACCTGCACAATATCTATCTATCTATCTATCTATCTATCTATCTATCTATCTATCTATCTATCTATCTATCTATCTATCTATCTATCTATCTATCTATCTAATCTATCTATCTATCTATCTATCTATCTATCTATCTATCTATCTATCTATCTATCTATCTATCTATCCTATCTATCCTATCTATCAGCCTGCTTGACTGCCTGACTGTCTGATCTGTCTGTCTGACAATATAATTGATAAATGATATATATCGCCCACGGTGATGTCAATATTTATTAATTTAATAATGAAGGTTGGGAAAGCACCTTTTTAAGTCATCGTGGTTTGCCTTGCTTTTTACTTCAGAAAATATTTCTGAAACGTGCCATATTTTTTTTCTTATCATTTCAGAAATGGAAAATTCCCGAGTCCTTCTCCAACGATAGTCTACCCACTATGTAGGAAAGAAACGTCACGAGATTGTGAGTACACGTGATTAACATTCTAAATGTTAATTATCGTTTATCCCATCCCTGGAATTTTACAGCTGAATTTAAACAATAACAGTATCATCATCATCATCTGGTTAATTTTGGCCAGCCCTGTATCTCAGACATAGCCACCTTTAATTTTTGTTTTGGTTTCGTTAGCTAGTTTTTAAGGACTATCTTCGTTGCACACGGACAACTCCATCAGTGCTAAGATCTACCTCCTTTAGATCACACAAGGAGGATCCAGCACATGTACACGGAAATCACCGTAGCACGGCACATGAGAATCGCAATGTGTGTATATAGGAATTACACATTCTATAAATATATTAAGTGAGCAGGTTTCTAATTTTTAAATTTATTTTTGCCAGGACAGGTCTGCATTTTTAGGGCCTACTCTTTACGATTTTCTAACTGCTGTTTGATTACACTGGACAACAAATTTTGACTTTTTGTGTGGATCTGAGATTAAACAAAGTTATCTTTATGTTGTTTGGGCTGCTGAATATGAAAATGTCCGTTAAAACACCAGATTAGCTCTAGTTTTTTTTAAATATCTATAAAACAAGTTTTACACATTTGCATATAAATTCCATACTATCCCATATGATAATAATGCTCATAGCGTGAAATGATTCATAGTGACGCCTTTTTGCTCTGTCGCTTGTAATGAGAGATTCTGGAGCATCTCTCCACAAGGGTCCAAACTATAGTCTGCCTAGCATTGCTGCATTCCATTTCCCTTGGTACCATTTTTTCGAGGGTAGTAATGTCCTGATGAAATCGTTCCCATGCTCGTCCACTGACAGCACCGCAGCAGTTAGCAGGAAAGAAATCCAGATGAGAGTGTAAAAAGTGTAAATTTCAAAGACTTGTTGCACCCCTAGTCTCTCGTAGCGCTGCAAGAGGGTTTCTACAAGCACCTGGTTAGGTAATTGTCAAGCCTTATTGTTTCCTAGAAAGTTTGTGGTCACGTGCTGGAAAGTATTTCAAGCGAAACATTTTTTATCACCTGTGAGGATATCTATCAAACGCCTGATCTTCGGAAGAGCTGACGTTATCTGTTGGACCCGAGAAATACACCTTCCTTGATTTTGGCCTCACTAAGTCCCTTGGGAAAAATTTATCATGAAAGTATATAAAAATCCTGCCCCATTTCGATCCATGGGCCTTTACAAAAATTCTTCATTAGTACAAGTTTGATGTGGAGAGGAGGGAGAAGACAAGATCTTGTGGGATTCTACAAGTCGTTCGTTTAAGTACATTCTTTTTCCCCGGTTCAAGTTGATTGGTCGTTGGGTCCACCCAAACCCGTTTTACAGTTTTCTTGTAGTGGGAAGTTCCTGGCACGGTTGTCCCACAGACAGCAAGGAGAAAACAGCACCAAAAGAACTTTGTGTAACCCTGCTGTAGCTCCATTTTTTTTTTTCAAGAGGGCAATGACCTTCGGGGTCACCACAAATCTGCCACTTATGCTTGCCATAGCTGATGGTGTGCTAATACAGTTGTTTCATGTTGTTGTTACGATTCTTTCATGCGGACTGCATTACTGTAGCGAGATCAGTGATACAATCGCCAAATACAGCCAATTTAAAATTTACCACCCCGCCCGTGTTTGCTCCCAAAGTCATCGCCACGCCTGCGCATTCGCGCGCTGGATTTGAAAAAGCATTACGCCAAAGTGAACGATACCAAAAACCACAAGCTTTTAGATACTCTGTCAAAAGACTTACAATAACATAAAAACCGTGTTTCGGTCCCCAAAAAAGAGTGATAGAAAAAAAAGAGGAGAGAAGGAGGAATGCACCTTGACTAAAGCGTTTTTAAAAATCTATTAATAGCACACAATGCGACAGTTGACGTTAGGACTTGCTTAGGTAACACTAAATGAAACGAAGAGGCTGGCTTTTGAAAATCTACTAGTGGTCTTAGAGACGGTTGTCAAAGAGACGAATTGTTTTTTCCCCACAGTTAAGGGTTTGAATAAAGCATTTGACCTTTTTGCTAATGCACCGACCTTGGTCCACCCTCTCCGTTCTTGAATAGAAATCTAAATCCCTAACATAAATAACGGTTGGCGAACGGACCAAACGCAGTCCGGCTACATTTTCTTTCGCTAGAGACGAGTCAAGGAGAAAAGAAAAAAAATTTAAGGGAAGGGATGGACATGGGAGGAAAACCTTAATCGGGATAGTCGTTATTGCATTGTGAAAGTGAAACAAAGTATACTTAAATTGAAGAAGGGTATCCTCCGAAAACGAGAGGAAAAAAGTAAATTCGTAGATGGAACAGTATTGTATTCTAACTGGCATAATAAAGGAAAAGAAAGGTCAGTTGGACAACATGAAAATGGATATTACATGGGTTATTAGGACTATCATATTACTCATTTATGATGTTACTCGTACCGTAGAAAAAAGTATGTATGTATGGGAACTAACTAAAGAGGAAAAAATATAAAGAAGAAAAACTGTGATAAAAGAGGAGAAATAAAAACCAAAAGGCTAAGATGACAGAAACAAGTCCGTCTGGGTAAATAATTGACTTTTTCTCCATTAAAATCCGTTTAGATATTAACAATAATAATCGTAGAAAATTAAAAAGAAAGACAGAAAGGACAAGAACACCAGTGATATTCCACAATCCGAACTTTGAAAATCGGTGGATGGCAACATTTTTTTGAGAACGTGTATTTTTGAAGGAGAGAGAGGCAAAGCCGGCGTTTACCCTGATCTGATTGGTTTAGGAGAGCATAACTACGAAGGGATTTTACTAGCGAACTTTTTGCTAAAGCTTAGGGGCCAACACTTGAAAAAGATAAATTCATTAAAAACCAAGGTTATCATCAGACGGCAAGGTCATATTCATGACATCATTGCCTTCATTTGCGCTGTTTGGACAGTAGGCGATCTGAGAAGTGCCCATTTTAAGATCGCCGAAGTGGTTAACCTTACTTTTTTGAGTAATTATTTCATTGGATTGCATGGTAAGATAAACATTATTATTGATATGTATATGTATTCATTGATGTGTAGAGGCCAAACCAAGATAGGCGCCCTCACAAAAATTTTGGTGTTGTGCGACCATGTTCCATTGTGGAAAGCTTATGTAAACAGGCATGCCTAAGTAACATTAGGGTGCAAAAATGAAGAGTTACATTGAGGTTTCAAAAATTACCCTAATATATATTATTATGACTAAAGACCAGCATAACCACTGGCCGTCTTCGGCTAGTCAAGGTGTTTTTTCTACTTGACTTTGAAAAATAAATATCTCTATGATTATCATATGAAATGAATGTATAAAACTGATGATATGTGAAGATTAACCATGACCGTATGATAGGCAGGTAACAGAACATAAGAATAGAGGACGCATAAGCTATTTGTTTTGCACAGAGAAGCTGTGAACTTAAAACACTGTTTAAGTGATGATTCAGTTGTTTAGTTGTTATGGAGATATATGTTTGGAATTACTTAGGAGGCCCTTATATCCTCCTTACATGACAAGGGTTACATCCTTATAACGAGATCATCAGTGTGCCACAATGTAATACTGGAGCTTCAGCTGATTCGAGGCAACAGGTGCTTATATTTGCCTATATTAATGAAAGCAGGAGTGCTGAAGCAGTCTTCCAAGAACAATTCAATGTCTCGTGGAGATATACTATTGTTGAGACAGTCATCCAGAATATCTTCACATTGAAAAAATTCGAGTTAAGCCAAATTGTTCTGCGGGCTTAACTTAATGGAGTGTTAATATTAATATACTACACCATTGGACCTAAAACATGTTTATTAAAATGAATGAGAAAATTCGTTCTTTCCCTAATTAGTGACCACACATAAGCACTTAGGGCATCACAGAGAAAAATTCCATATATAAACACATTTTAATATTAACTGGTTATTGACAAGAAGTCACCTGTAGTCTTATTTAAAACTGTATATATTTCCCCATTTCCAAAATTTTAAGTTTTAAACACATTCCTGTACCCCACAACATGATTTGTATAGGTACAGGATAATTAAATATTTGTATCAATTTTATAACTTTATACATACAGCCCTTGTTTATTCACTTGTCATTAAGCCTTTAAATTTGTGATTGTTGGGTTCTGGCACACTCCACAATTACACGTGCAAAAACCCTAGACATCAAGCCATATAAATTAAAGACCTATCTCATGAAAAATTAATACACAGATAAGATTACGTAATGTGGGTAATCAAGTAAGGTACCATCCTGAGAAAACATCATTATCAATTATTTGACTCAGAGGACGTACGCAGCTGGACCCTCACTCTGTTGTGACACTTACTCTATTAACATCTCCTTATTCCATTAAACACACCTTTACCCTAGATGAAACAGTTGGTAAAAAAACGTTACCCCCAATTATGGAAGCAGCACAGCTTTTAAGATCAACTTTGTGGACGAATCAATGAACTGCCAAACCCCTTCAATCAGTTCGATATTTGTAGTTGATGAGTAGTTGCTGCCCATCATACCACACTAATATCAACGCAAGCAATGAGGTTAACTGTCATTTTGAATTATTGGACTCGCTCTCGATCGGTACTTTTGCCGAGCACGAAAACGCAGACACATGCACATTCTCTTCCTAGAAGAATTCCATTGCTGCAGGCTGGGACCCCAAACAGCTCTGCTTTTAACTTTTTGGGCAATTCCAGATCTCTCCACTAGATCATTCAATTCACTCTGGGTAATTGTATCGTGGCAGTGCCAGACTCTTCAGATAGTCACGAAATCAGGATCTCTTGAATGTAGATGCTCTTTCAACAGGTGAGCGGGAAGTTTCATTGGCCTTAATATTCTTCTTCATACATCCAGAGTGTAAGATTGGTGGGTCCGGAAAACAGGAGAAGTCCTTCCCCTTGAAGGCACATGGCCGCCATAGACAGAGGGAATATTCGGGTTAGGTCACAGGCCTGCTTTTTCCTTCTTAGAATACCATGTCGTCTAAATTGGAGGAGTGCTCAGGTGCTAGAATCAGTAGACGTCAGAATGGGAAGTCAATAGGGTTGTGTTTTCGGTTCCC
The DNA here is from genome assembly GCA_024509875.1 of Oreohelix idahoensis. Lineage (NCBI taxonomy): Eukaryota > Metazoa > Mollusca > Gastropoda > Stylommatophora > Oreohelicidae > Oreohelix > Oreohelix idahoensis. The sequence continues at coordinate 278,815 of JAMPIV010015354.1, forward strand.
CTTCCACAGAGCACAGACCACTGGAACTTGGAAAACGCATCGATTGTCGCCCTTTATTCGGGTTCAACACAGCACGCGCACGATTCGTTGCACATGCCCTTCGGCCCACACCCCATCCAATATTGTGTCAGGGTGCTCTCCGCCACCCTCCTACACCCACCGATGACCTCCCCTCCCGCCTTTGTGTGTGATGTGTATTGTGCGCAAACCGGCAAAAAAAAGGCCTTGTAGGCTTTAGTTTAGTATCATCGGTTTGTGATTATGTACATGGGTAGCCTTTGCGTGTTACGTTGCACAATAAGTATATAGGTATAACCGCATACTGTGTCAGACACACCTGATTGTGCAGAAGAGCGAAGGCAACTTGAACGACGAAACGTGTCTTCGGCATACTACGAAGGATTAAATCCAGCTTAAAGATATCAGAACAATAAGATAGGTTCGTAACCTCAATGAGGAGGGGAATAATAGTGTTTTGCAGAAGACTGCTTTTGATGGGGTGGCGGTTCAGTGTGCCACTAGTTTATTTAATATTGTGCATAGTTGGAGCTGGCTCATACAGTTCGACTATGTCCTGTCTCTCGTGTGTGGGGAGTATCTCATCGCTGAACGGGGCGGCACTAGGGACTATGGAAGTTAAGTTGAATATGTAGGACTTGGGTCATTAGGTCATTCGCGTCAGCAAAGATGGGTAAGACAATCAAGGCCGCTACTTGTACACCCCCACCCCATCGCGCTCCCATAAGACATAACTCTCTCACCTTCCGCCCAGGATCTTGGACAAACTGATGTTGTACAGTGTGCGGAAGCACATTCGTGCGAATTGTGGTTAAGTTCTATTAGTAGTTTTGTATTCGACTGTGTGGTAGCGGCCAGCAATGTGTGTGTTTGTAGTGTCTCGGATACAGATTTTGGTCTGTATTTTTGTGTACTCTAGGTGTTATTAAACGCGCGCATAAACACGGGATCTCCGATTTTTTTCTTTTTTCGCTATTACTGAGAAGCTAGGTGTCCGAATCTTACTCTACAATGAGGCAGGGGGGAAAGTTTGATAACATCATAGGACAACTTTGTCTCCAAATAAATATGTCCATAAATTATTATCTCCTTCTACTGGGATAACGAACCTGCTACTCTCGGAATTCGAGGCGTTTTACGCCCAATAACTCTTAGACTTGGTTAGCTCCCTGTATGTAATAACTTGCAATCTACAAACCGTCTCAGTCCATTTTTCCGCATGTCCTATTAAGTCTTATTGTTAATGCTTGTTGTTGAGTGTGGGAAAAATATAATGGTCAATTTTTTTTTAAAATTCTTCAATAAACCGAAGTGTCTTCATTTCAGTTGTCATGTCCTGTTCATATTGTATGGTCGCCCACAAACTGGAGAACAAGCAAAAAAGTGAACAACAAACCAAAAAAGTGACCACAATTTGCCCATTAGATGGAGGATGGCTGGTGTTAGAATAGGAGGACTTGAAGTGGTATTAAGATCCCATCAATCAAATACAGAATAGACGGTGACAAGAATGAGGACCAACAAGATGAGGAGAAGACGTTGGAGATGGATACGGACAAACACACTGAAGTAGGAAACCATGGTGGGGGGAGGGTGGGCGGGGGGGTGTGTGGGGGTGGGGGAGGGCGGGGGGGGGGGGTGTGGGTGTTTTTGTGTGGGGGGGGGTGGGCCACCCCCACAACACTGTGGGAACACCTGGTGGTGGGACACCACCACACTGAGTGACACACCAAGTACGGATGGGCATTACTGAGGAAAGTATCTATGCACGTTCTTCTCTGGAGATATCCTGGGGATAAGAGAAAACAGAGACGAAACAAAACATCACGGCAGAAGTGGAGATCTAGCGACGGAAACGAAAGGGTTATAAATGGCAGACATGGTAAAACGGTTGAGCAAGACGGCACAGGACAGGAAGACGGTTGAGCAAAAAGTTTGTTTCGATAAGTCCATACCGGTGCTTAGCAGACATGGTGTTTGTTGATAGTCCAGTTAACGGTGCTTTGAATATGTGTTTGATGTAGTGTGTTTGATAGTCCATTTAACTCGGTAGAGCTTTGAAATGTTTGTGTTATGGATAGTGTCATACGGTGCTTAACTGTTGTGTTTGATAGTCCCAGCATTACGGTTGCTTACCAATGTTTAGTATCATAGAAATAATAACAGATATGAATTAATTATATATTAATCCTTGGAGCATTCTTTGTTTTCATTCTATGAACTATTTTATGCAAATCTATTGGCTCATTGTTTTATCATTTCAATACCTCCCCACGCTTCCCAGAGAAGGTTGGTGGACTCGTCGCTGTATCGTTGTTGTATTTTTTACTTATTTACACTTTGTATTCATCTAATTCTATAATTATTACTCTTATGACCAACGATTCTTCCTTCAATATATTTGGTTATATTATCTTCGTCGTTACTTCCATTGTCTGGTACAAGTATTCAGCCAATGCTGCAGTCCGATTCCTTCGTAAGTAAGAACTCTGCAACAAAAGCACTCTATTCCAACAGTATTTTCTGTAACAGGTATGTTTAATGCGATCAGCTTGTATGTAACTTGGAAACATCCTGTGGGGCTGAGCCGGTGGTGCGTTGTTAAGTTAATTGTTTTGGTGGCTTTGTTCTTAGATGTGTGTGCCAAATGTCAGGTTGCGACAAATGTAATTTATGCAACAAGAAGCACCAAAATACAAAAAAAAAAAAAAAAAAAAAAAAAAAAAAACAGGAGCTTAGGGACTATCAGTTGTCACGGGTGTACTCTCCCCATAATAATTACTAGAAACTGAATGGAGAGGTAGTTACTACAGGTGGTCGTCACTAGGGGGTGCGTTGGGGGGTGCGGACACGCAAGGGGTGGTACACACAACTGAAGGGGGTAAACTAATAAAATCATCTGTCTATAAAATACGGTGGGAGTGTTTCAGCAGAAAATTTGTTGTTTTTTAAAAATAAAAATATACCTGTTGTTATTTATAAACCTCAAAAACACTTTTTTTCGTAATCCAGCTTTAATAGTCACAATACCGTACAATGTAGCTTCCGAATAATTTATAAATTTATGCTTAGGTAGTTATCGTCACATACCTTTTGCACATTGTAGACGCATTCAGTGATATACGTAAGAATTACGGATTTTACGAGCATACATTAGTACAAAAAAACAATTAATAAGGTATTCTGTTTGGTTTGGGTACGGGGAGCAGGGTACCATGGGCAGCGGGGTGGTGGGGGGTGGTGGGTGGGTTGACACCATGAGTTTACCAGCACGCACTGGGTGACACCAATGAGTTAACCTCTGCACTGGTGACACCATAAGTTACCGCAATGGGTGACACCAACCAAACCCTAGTGACGCCTCTGCTACTACAGGACGTCATGGAAGGAGCTAAATCCACTGTTTGTCGCACGTGGAAATTGAAGAGATAAAAAAAAGGGTTTTCTTGGGTGTATTTACAGTGAGTTGTAGTGATCAAATTGTAGTCCTAGTTGACGAGGTGGGTTTATAAGTGGACGTTCGCCTACCAGATTGAAGCGTGAGCAGAAAGGTAGTTAGGCTAGATTAATTTTTGTACCAGTCGATCACGAACTTTTAGGTGAGTATCCATCGAGTCGCGACAATTTAGAGATTCATTATGATGAATGCGGGGGAACGCGGGGGGGGGGCGGTTTGGGGAGAATAGACATCTTTAAATCAGGGAAAGTTCGGATTAGACATC
>JAMPIV010015355.1:0-25217 GCA_024509875.1 Oreohelix idahoensis
CTCATCGGTAATCTTCAAACATCCGTTGATACATTCCCCTTCATAAAGAAATTCTAGTTACATATATAAAGTCAAAGTACAAACACTGTGACTTGCTGAAGACAGGCCATGTTTTTCTGGCCTACCAATTAAAATAATGTCATATATTATTCCCAACTATGTCATTTTGTTCTCTCCCAAAGAGTTTAAGTAAGCCTGCCCTGGCTTTTAACAGAAATGGTAATCTTCCCTAACTAACACTTTGGCATACACACCATCAAGTGTTTAGTTTGGCGCCTTTCTGGGGTGCCTCTACCCATCAATAATCGCGTACACATTAATAATACCGATACCAAACAAAAATAAGGTTTATCTAAAAGTATTATCTTACCTCATCAAAGAAAAATACACAATTAAAATTTCAAACAATTTACAGCTCGCACACTTATGCAGAACAGCGAAGGGCAATGGTCATTGTATTTCTTGCATCTGATGCTAACACTATTTTTTTGAAGATTTTTAACTTCGAGGTGCAACTACCGATTGTTACAACTCGTTTTTAATTACTCCTATATCAATTCAATCAACAGCCAATCGTAAGTTCTGTTATGCCACAAGCCTCTTTTTTTCAAAGAAAAATTAACACTTTCAAAAAAAAAAATGTAACGACCACCCCTATCCCAAGACTGGCAAAGTTGAGTGAGACATCATCGTCTGTCTCTCTGTCTTTTCTTTACAATATTTCTGATATTATCTGAGGCGTTATTTTATTCTGTAAGGATATTATACCATTATGGTTAGTATTGACTTCTAATAAACAAAAAATAATCATTTTAATATGGTCAACTGTCCATGCTTTTATTATTATTCATCGAGGTTTCTTGGGCTACCCCTTCTTCCTCAATTTCAGTATCACACGCATAAACAATCTTTTTCAAATATGCCCTCCATGATGCAAATCCCCCCCTAACATTTCGTCACTCTCTCTCTCTCTCGCACTCTCTCTAATCTTTCACTCTCTTGCTTTATACTACGTTTTGTCTAAAGCAAACGGTTTCGTTAGATTTAAAAAATTGTCACTACGTAGAGACAAAGCGTGGGGTTTCCTCCTCATTCATAGCAGATAACTTTTTGGAAAAAATAATGCCTTAGCAACAAACTAACTAACTGCCAAGTTAGTTTTATATTCAAACACCCAACCATTTATTCCCGTTTAGTGTTAGACCAAAGCAAGTCTGTTACTGTCAGCGGTCGCCTGTCGTTCTATTCGAGATTCCAAAACCAACGCTTGTCAAGGTCCTTTTTTCCGTCCCTCATTTCCTCCTCAGTTCTTTAATTCTCTCACTCCGTTTGAAACTAACTAAGCTTTCGGTCTGTCTAAAGGCTTTTATATTAGTGAAATTGTATTGCGGAGAGGGAAAATCTTAACATTTTTGTGTATCGTATACTATGGTCGTTTCCTGCTAGTTAGAACCAACACACGACTGCGGTGATGGAGACATGGAATGTTGACACAACGTCCCATTTAATCTCTATAATATTTGAATTTATAACAGTAAATATTTTATTCTATTTGATCGGGGTATCAGGGATCTTACTACAATTTCTGACATTAAGAACGCGGGATGAAAGTAATTGAACTTGTGTTAGCAGTGAACAGTGACCTGGAAGGAGTTGTCTTAGATTGGAAGCCCAGTGGTTCCAGTTAAGGTCGTAGTTGTCCACTGTGCATCAAATTGAGGACATAGTCCACTGTGATTGACTACATTCATATTGCTCGTAATGTGAACTTGGTATCTGAACAGGGTGTTACACATAAGTGCAATTTACACCCCTGTTATATCTCGGTACGCAATTTTTTCTTACTATTGCAAGGGTATATAACTCATTGGAAAATGGAGTACCGATTTTACTTTTAGGTGGTAATCTGTTTCTTATGCCCTTTCGGTTTGCCGATCATGATAGTTGGTTGGACGCTTTATGGGTTCATGTCCCTTTATGGGGCGCTCAATGATGCCCACTTTTCTTGTATACGTTAGTCAAACGCATCGATAGTATATTTCCAATCCTTATAAGCTCGATTTAAAGTGTAGTTCTTAGAATGTTGCCATAACTCGACGTTTGTGTGAATCAGGAAATCAATTTGAAACGGTTCTGCGCATGACTGTTGTTTGGTTGTTGGGTTTTGTACACTTCCGCCCGTGAGTGCCGACAGAATTTGTCGAGTGAGACAGTGGCGTTTTCAGCGACTGTATGATTATATTAGTTTGGGAAATGGAATCCTCTATAGTGTTCATCTCAGATGATATTTCCCAATTTTGTTGAGTCAAAGCGCCTGGAGGCGAGTGAGTTGTATATTTAATTCTTGAAGAGAAGGTAATTGCTCTACTACATTTGATAATCATAGTCGCTAAACATATTTGATTGACATTTTTTGTGCCTAGTTGTCCAACTTCCCCTGGGCGGGGAAGAGTCCCGACGAATTATGAGAAGTTTTCAACTCACACGTGAATCACTAGTTTTGTTATGCATCATCACGGTTGATGCAATGTCCTAAAGGCTATCTGCTTGTTGGGACTTTACTGCTCCTGCGCGGTTCCACGTCCAAGTTTTGGTTTGATACCGTTGTTATTAAAAGAATCAGAGGACATTATTTTGATACTCTAGAAGTCGTGCCGGCTGTCTTGCTGAGTAGGTCAGAGAAGGAGAAGGAATTTAATCTCCTGCATTTATACATTTATAAAGATATCGAACAGGTTATAGAAAAGGATGATGGTTTCCACACCTGAATACATTTACAGATCGTTTTATGATGCATTGAAGCCCATGATTTGATTCACCATTATTATGCTGTCCTGCTGTCGAATGTTGTGCTGGACTATGTCGAAATAATGAAACTGTTCTACATGTTAATGTCCTACAACATCCTTGTCATTGGGGCGTACCCAATAAAATGATGGAAAACGTCCACTAATCAATAACCAACATTCATTGACTTTCTTTTCTCTACGTCGTGAGTTTTATGTGACGTCCTGTGTGGACTCTACATTACTGCTACCAGTTTGACCTCCTCCACATAGACATAAACCAGCACCAAAAGACACAATAAACTTCTGCGCCTTCATCAACTCTGGGTTTCTAGTGGTGAGACTAACAATTGATTACATCCACTCCCTCTAACATTTTGCGTCTCAGCAGCCAAAATAGCATTTGGTGGCTAATAATCAATTCTTAGCACAGGGTATCTAATTGATTCAGAAGAAAAATGTTAAAAAGAGTGGGATTTCAAGGATCCAAAAACACGATCTCGATGTGACCAATGAAATCAGTTGCAGTAGTATTGTAAAGTATTGTTTTGTATAAAAGTTTTTAACCATTGTTTTAATAGTGCTGCCGTTGGCCCTGGTTTTTAATAGAAGGGACACTTCCTAGGCAACTCGTTTGTAATCTTCAGTACGGGGCATTAGTTTTAGTTCCCTAGAGTTATATTACAAATATTATGACCAGCTTTATTGGTTTGTGTTCGCCACCTGCTAGCTTGATCAATCATCATCTCTAAGGTAAAAACTGGGTGTTGTCATCCCGAGTGAAAAAGGTGTACCTATTCTTTCTTCTACTTTACCTACCTTGTTTGTTAATCATTCTTATTTTTTTCCTTCTTCGTCAATCCGCTGTTTCCATCATTTTTATTTATTTATCGTGATTTTTTCTTTATCATGGCTTTTACTTAAGTGTAGCTTTAATTAATCACACTTTTTTTTAATTTCTCAACCTTCCAATATATTTTGAACACAACCGGCTCGTTAGACAACCTATTTTGTTTGGGACAGGAGGGCGGCGGCCAAAAATACATAGGTCATAGAAATAATTCGTTTAAAAAGGATTAATCCCGTATTTGGACATACAATGTCAAGGACATTGTCGGGCACAATGGCAGGCCAGCCGATGGGGAGCGATTGAAAACAAAAGGACTTGCGAGACGCACAAGCCAGATTGTGAACCTTTTTGATGGTCGTAGCCAATTAGGTGTTGTGTACGTGGCGAGACATTGAAGGAGAAGGGATGAAAGAAAAACCGCAACGCAGGCCATATGAAAAGGAAACAAAACACTATTGGTAGGCGACACAAGTGTATTTAACTCAAAGCCGCCAAAGAGAAAATGCAATTGTGACTAGAGACATCGTTCTCTTATTGGCGACCAAGCACACATGGTTTTTTATCGTAAACGGACATCAAGAATGAAGGCAAAAAGTGTGTTACGTATAGTACACCCATTTTTAGCTATTGGAGGGCATCTGGACTTTGCAAGCTGCGTTACGAATGTGTCTAATCGAACAGAATCTTGCAAAGCTTACGTTCGGAAAGCAAAATTCACAAATAGGACATTCATACACTTCCCTAAGTTACAAGGAAGATCTCCACGCCCGCATTTTATACGCAGCATTTTAATAATCTGTTTACCAAGTGATTTGTGCATATATGTATATGTATATATATGTATATATATATATATATATATATATATATATATATATATATATATATATATATATATATATATATATATTTCAACTCAATCAACAGCTTATTGCCTGAGTCTAGTTTAAGTACGCACAAGTTGGTTACCATATATAAATAGTTCAACTCACTCAAATGCATATTTCCTGAATCAAGATCACATACTCACAAGCTGATGGGTCTATATGAGTCAAGATCCCAAACTCCACACGTCGATGAGTCTATATAGCAAGATTACATAATCACATGTGATTCGTCTAGAATATCTTCTTCTTCTTCTTTCGTTCGTTTGAAATACTGGATATTGCCTATATCTGCAAAGTTGTTTCTTGTATAAACTTCACTGTCTTTTGTAGTTCATACAGAGGAGGTCCATATAGATTTTTGCTTCCAATGTTGTTTTCTTTGGGCCAGGTGTTTGCCTCACTACATCATTATTCGTGCCAATCTTGAAGCACGTGCTCCGCAGTCTGGGGAGCCTGTCTACATAGTTACATATGGGGCTTGAGTTGCCAATCTTCTTGAATTTTGTATATATTGTGGCTGCGGAGTCGGTTGTGTCCTGGTTCAGAGGCGCAGAATGAAAATTTGTTCTGAACCTGTTCATAATCTTAGGTAATCATCCTGTTTGTTGTTTGTTGCTTTCTGATTGAATTGAATCACTTTTTTTCTTTTGATGGTACGTAACTTACTGGTCCATCCTGTTGCTCGTCCCTGCCGCACCTACTTCAATAGTCCTAAATCCGTCCGCTCATCTCACTCCTCTCCTTTTCCTGGTATTACCACAATAAACGGTATCCACTGACTGCATGCCCGACCCTGCGCTGGTTTGCTCAGTTCAGAAAGTATGGTTTGTTTATGCCGGCAATTTTCTGGACAGAATTTGCATGGAGTGCTGATCTCTTGCATCTGTCATGAATACTACAGGCTTGGACCGAGATTGTGTGTTCAACTAGTTTTCCCTCATTTGCCAGCCCACCCTTGATTAGCTCTAGATTTTCTGCAACATAGTTTGTTAACAGAATTTTCCCCGTTGGAACTCAGAACCGTTTCCCTAATGGTTGTTTGGGTATTCTAATGTACACTCCTGCTTCCTCCATATCTTTACTGAATTCCTGGGCATGACCCATCCGTTATATACTCGACCCAGAGTTCCTGTGGGTAATCATCATCCCAGGAAAACTGAGAGTGACTGTCCTAACGTTTGCACGCCTGGTTCTGTTTCATTCCCCTGTCGAATATTCCTTTCACTTTTTCTGGATGTGCACTTGTAGTCCCAGGCCTCCTCTCTCCAAGGGGTTTGTTCTGGCACAGACTTTAGGGTGGCTGTCAATTTTCAGGCAGGTCCTGAAGGTTGTCTACGAAATCGTTGGCCTGGTGGGTAAAGCTGCTTCTTTTCAATCGCCCCATTGCAAGTTTTTTGGAATCTGTCCTTCATTGGATGGCTCGGCATACAGATGGACTTTTCTGCTTCTGTGTTAGCACTTACGTGTCTCTCTGCGTTCTCTCAGTGCTTGGTATCCTCCCCCATTTTCCCTCCGATCTCCACTATAGCTTTGATTCCATTGCCCCCCGTGATGAAACCCTATCAGGAAGCGCCAGGAATTGCACTTTGATCTAGCTCTTGTAATGTGGTTTTGATGTTTGGACCACCACGTAGCTGACCCTAGATTCAGGTGTGGATGATCGTATGCCCCTAACTGGTATACATATACTAAGTGTGTTCCCTCCTCCCTCCCGCAGGCTCCCCAGTGGTGGTTCCACTTAGTTTTCTCTCATTATGGCTAACTTCCACCCTGACCTTTTGATGCTTGCTGCCTTGTTGATGTGCTGTCTACCATGTCAGCCTATTATCAAATATACCTCCGAGATAGGTGGGTTGTGTATCTTCTCTCGGGAGCTCTTCGTTTATCTTGATGACACCACAGCTTTTTTGTTTTGGAAAGAGAGGGTGAAGAGCGTAGAGCAGCACTTGTCTATGTTGATGCTGACACACCATCTATTTGCCCATGAGTTTAGGCAAATCTATAGCTCTTTGTAGCAGTTTGGTGGCCACTGCTGCATGCTCATCTTGTTGCAAACCCTAATTTACCAACGTCATCAGCGTACATTGCCACTTTCATTCCATGTGGATATGTTCAAGCAACCAAGTCGTATATTAGTAACAAGGGAAAAGTGTGGGGACAGAACCCCTCCCTAGGGAACGCCACATAACGCAGTAGAATCGACTTACTCATGAGACCTATCTATTTTGAACTCGTGCTCTTCTGTTATGCAAGTATGCTTTCACCTCATTTGTACATCCTTAACCATTGTCACATCAACAATTTTCTCAGTTTTTCTTTCAGGAACCCTTCTTTCCAAAACTTGTTCAAATGCTTTCCTTAGATCTATCCATGCTGCTATTACACAGATTTTCCTTATCTTGAACGCATCCGTTCAATCTCTTGGTCAAGGTAAGTTGCCTGATCTTCGGTAGATAACAATTGTCTAAAATCCGCATGCCTGTGGTACACGAAGATTTTTCACTTCCAAGGTACCCCTTACCTTAGTTGATGATACGTCCATTGTTTTGCAAGAACAGCTTGTAAGAATGATTGGTCTGTATCTGGAGACCGTGACGTCTTTTCCCTGTTTTAGGAGTGGTGTCATGATTGCTTCCTCCAGGTATGTGGAACTTGGCCTTGATTTCCCCAACCATATATTGAAGAATGCAGCAGCTTGTTTTTGCTGCGGTTCCCAAGTTCTTGATCAATTTCATTGGACACTCCATCAACCCTGCGATTTCCTCATTTTTTCAATTTGGATATTGCAATCTTCAATTCTCTGACGATGATGCTCTTGGTGCCTCCGCAATTAACTTCAGGTTATAGTGTTTCCCATTTCGCTAGATCGTCTGCGTTATGATTGTCGTTTATGCTCACGAGGTCCTCCTGTTGCTTGCTTGTTCATCTTGGCGAACTAACTTCGATGTTGTTGTCTTATAGCCAAACAGGGACCCACCAGCTCTGCAAAGTGATTCAGCAAACCAACCTGTTTTTCCCAATTGAGGATTGTTTCCGTCCATAGATAATGGTATATATGTACTGGAGACTAATCCCTTGAAGTTTTCTTCGTCACTCATGTAATCTTCATCGAGCTTTTCGTCTAAGAGTGTGTTTTAAACCAGCTTACCACCAGTATTCCCTCGTATCTCTTGTGTCGAAATGTCTTCGCAGAGAGAACGCTGTTTTCTTCATGCTTCACGTGCCTTCTTCGCCTGGCGACTGAAAACTTGGCCCTTTGAATTTGGTGTAATTTGGCCTTCAGCTTGCTGGGAAGTTATTGTGGGTGATCCTTGGCTATTGACTGGTCTTCTGCCGAGCTTTCGAGAAGTTTCCACTTCCTTTGTGCAGCCTGCTCTAGTATTCACTTATTCCAATATGGTTTTTGTAGTGCGTTACGAGCCCCTCTAGGTATTTGTTTCCACGAGCAGCCTAGTTAATATGCATCTGCTGAATTCATCCGGACATAAGCTTATTGATGTCTTTGTCGCTATCAGTCAGATCTCTAGCCAAGTATACTAGTACGATTGCTGGTACATTGATCCAGTCCTGCCTTCTTGTAGGTTTCCACCATAGAGATATGCTATGCATCTCCTTGACAACGTTCATTTTCCACAATTAGGGAAGACTGGGGCCCGGTGGTCGCTGCCTCCAAGTTGTTTCCTTAACAACGCGTTTGTGGTGTTCCACTCCAGGTCTGGTGAGTGGCAAATGCCACGGTCTGGTGTAGAGGTGGTGTGGCCATGATCTTCGAGTAGGGAAGGTTTGGTAATCTGGGTCGATTGGCTGGTTAATTCAGGAATTAAAGCCCATTTTGACATCCCTGCCCTGCAGTATTTCAAGCTCCTTGCACTCTCCCCGGTTCATGTGGATCCATACCTCCAGCTTGCTCTTAGAGTGAATTCTTATGGCTGGTGTTGTTGAAGTCTCCGGATAGGTGAAGGTATCAATCTGGACATGTCTGGTGGCTCGTTTGCTGGGTTTGGCTGTTTGATTAGAGGCCAGGGGATGCGGTCCGCTAGGACTGGTTATTTCGTTTGTGAGCTGGGGGATGAGGGGGATATTTTTCTGGACTTATCGTTGTGCCTGGGGAGGTAGGCTAAGTGGTCTGGGTATGAAGCCCCCGCCATAGCATGTTGTCAAGCTGTACATGCACTGAGGTTATTCCTCACGAGTGTCAGTATTCCACCCCTTACGCTGACTGTTCGTCAGATCGTATCACTGGTAGCACTCTGATTTCATAGCCGCTATGGCGTGGCAGCGTTGGGTTTTGCTTGCAAGGTGGCGGGGCGCGGAGCTTGGGTATAGCAGGTCAAATAAAGTCGACCACTAATTTATTGCCTATAACCGTCTTGGTTACTGTTGACAGGCCTCATGCATTCCAGTGCATTATTTTGAGGATGTGGTTGGGTTATCTATGCTTGCGTCAGTAGGTCTATTTTCGTGCCACCTTGCTCCATGGGCGCAAGTTGCGAAAAGTTGACCCCATTAGTTGTTTGCCTATAAGTTTTGTTTTTGTAGAATTATAGGCACTCCGTCTGCATGGTGTCGCCGGTCACAGTGTTGAGTTGGCCATAATACGTAGTTGCAGATAAAGGCATTCTTCGCATGATTGCTGTGTTGTGCTTTGCAACCAGCTCTGCTGTGGTGCGCCCTGCCTGGCTGGTTGCCTCCGTCTCCTCTTCTAGCAACCTTGAGCTTTGATAGGGCCAGACAGTGGGCTCTTTGCTCGAGTTTGTAGGTAGGGTACTGGGCCCAGGTCCTTGGGTTTGTTTTTTCGGCACCGGCGGATGGCTTTTGGTTACTTGAGCCCCATCTCCACGTCAAGGAGTTTTGGGCCTCGATGGGGTCTAGATATCAAGATCAAGTGTTCATTAGTCGATTTCGCATATCTAAGTCAAGTTAAAACTACTTGATAGTTTCACAAGCCTGAACCAAGTTCAGCTTCTCAAAGCCGTCAGGGCACGAAGAGAAATTCCATTTACTCAAACCGAGTATTTCAAATTCATTCATAACCCTCCACTGCCCAAAGGGGCATAGGCCCCCAACAAACACATGCCAAGTCCTCCTGTCAAGCGTCCATCAACTCAAGCTCTCTCCACGCCCTCCCCACCATCTACACTCCCGCCCTTAGCCCTCCGCTCCACGCGCCCCTGTCTAACATCCACCTCCCACGCCCCGTGGGACCCCAGAAACAAGGACCCCCGCGCTGCATGCAACACAGGTTTCCTCAGCGCGTGTCCCCACCCATCGCCATTCGTCCCTCATCTCATCTCAAGTTCCACCGGCACCTGTCCCAGCTCACCGTTTCACCAGTTCCACGTTGGCAACCCAGCCACAAAACATCTCCAATCTCTTACCCACTCTACGCAAGCACCCACACCATGAAAGTCAGCAGCGTTTAGGCTAACTGTCCCTGCGCTGCACTCCATGTCCCAGAGCCACACACAGTGACCGACCATCATCACCTGAGCCGAAGATTCCCATCTTCGCGTTGGACTCCGATTTCCCTCGATCTCCATACACTTCCCAACGCATGAAAGCCCTCCTTGCCCCTGTTATATTCCCACCTTCAATAAACCGAGGTATTGCACGAACATAAATTCATTCAATCTAGCTTCATAGCACGGAAAACATTAGTTACCAGAAGATCCTTTTGTGAAGGAGCTTCAGTATTGTCACGTGCCTTTTCCAAAATCAGAACCAGCAGAACATTTTTCCTGAGCCAAATGTCAACGGTTTGTCAATGGCCAGAGAGAATTCAAAAGCGTTGAGGGTCAATACATCTTACAAAGTTTTCGACTATACTTACTCGTCTTCTAGCTAAACCCCACACGGAGTAACAGGACATCTACATCGGGCAGGCGAAGCTACAACTTGTGGCGTGATCATGCATGGTGGGGGAAAAATTGAAAGACCTTTTGAATAGTGTTAGTGTAGGTCCCCCCCCCCCCCCCATCAGTAGTAGTATCTCTTAATATATCACCATCATCGATTTCACTGTTCTACTGTGGTTCACATTCATATTTAATTATAACAACACTTATACAGATTCCTATCTTGTGTGAATTGTCATATTCACCATAATTCCTTTTCAAGTTTCTTACTAGCTCTATAAGGTGTATATATTTAAGCCATAAAAACTGTATTGCTGCGTTTATCATTATCTGGTTATTTAATAGTCTCACCCGCGCAGGACTGTGTAAAGTATTTACAATAGGTAAAGACCTTCATTTTGAGGTTGGTTGGTGCTTTACTCTTTATCGTAGCATACGAGAAAACCGCAATCGTCGCAAGGAAAACAGCAAAACCTATCCATGCTTTATTAGAAAACACTATCCACAAAATGTCCCACAAAATCGTTTGTAGATGTTGCTTATTGTGCCAAACCACCACACCACCCCCCCCCCCAACTCACCTCCTCTCTCTTTCTTCGCGTCTTTTTTTTGGGGGGATACACCTTTTCACTTCATTGTCGCACTCTAACCATGTATCACTCCATTTCTATATCCCTTCGATATTTTTCTCACTCATCGACTCTTATTCTTTTGGCAATATTTAAAGCCTTACCATCTTTTTGCTGTTGCCTGCACTGCGAACGTCTTATACGTTTCGCCAGGTGATACTGGAGGTCTTATCGAGGTTAATTACACCGGTCAGTCGGTAATACGTTATCAGTTAGATCGCCTAGCCACCATTTTTAGTAGACACTCTTTATTGACGAAAATATGGACTCGTACGAGCGATGAGATAGAAATGTGCCAAAAAAACATTGTCTGTCTGAGCGATCCTTACTGGCGAGGCACGAAAGCATTGGGTGATAATGAGGTAATAGCATCCCGCGATCCATCCCTTTGTAATTTGTTTAACAAGATAACCTGTCTGGGGGAGACAATATTTGGAAGGAAGCATCTGGACATCAAAATAAGTTCACAGATTTGTATTTATGATTTGCGGAAGTAATTACAGCAATATAAGAAAGATTTCACTGCAATGGAATTTTAAAATGAAATATTTAAAAACACGCGTTGGTGTGTATTAAATTAAACACCCCAACCCAATAGTACAAAAGAACTTGCGATAGTGCAAATTAAAGAGACGAAGAAGCCATAAAGCTTTCAACAGGAACATCTGGTGATTATGAACGGAGAAATGGAAAATAAATCAATCGAAACCAGACTGGCATCGCAACTTCAAGCCAGCAATTCAACCAACGCCAGAAAAAGAAGATCGGAATAAAGAATTCAAAATAATAAGTGACAGATCAGAAGTATTTGGACAGAATTTACACAACTTAAAGTAAACGAGCAAAATTAAAAACAAAGGACTGAAACTTAAAGGACAGACCGAGTATTTGGGCAACTTAAAACTCCAAAAAAATAAACACTCAATTAGCAAATACGAATAAATGGATTCCTAAGGAATTAGATCACCAGTCATAAGAGAAATACGAAAATTTCCAGACCAAGTGATTCTAAACACCTATGTTGCAAGAGTCCAATCTAAACTGTTGCCAGGAGATTATTGTTCCCAAAGTTTACTTTGGTGGTAAGTTGTGATAGCATTTATTTTATAAATGTGATATTGACATGTCTGTACACTTGCTAAGTGGTAGATACGCAGATAAGCATTAGGGGGGTGGCAACCTCAACCATATGGAAATTTAGTATGTTCATGAAATCCACTACAACAGGGCACTAGTCAGTGTTATGCTCTATGAATTCTAATTCTCTCAAGAAATGCGGAAGCAGCAGCGTAATACCAGACTCCAGAAGGTGAGCAGTGATGGGTGATGATTGCATCCACATGTGCATAAAGTGTTATAGTATCATTTTGTGAAGATATTATGTATCATTGCTTATTTTAGTTCAGAAATGCAAATATTTAGCACTCGCGCTTGTCTCAAGCATACATATTTTCCCAGTTTAAAATACAAAAAGAATATTGGGTGATTGTCTAATCATCTTCTACTGAGTAAATCGCGTGTGTATACTCAAAGACATCGTAATTACTCAGAAGAGGTAGACTTATGGTGGGTAATGTGATGCACAGCAACCAATGCAGCCTGTTAATCCTCCAGCCCACAGTAATGTACTAATTATGCAGAGGCATTTGTTCTTTAATTTTGTCTTAAAGTTCGTGGTACGAAGGCTATTACGACGGTTACGAGGAGGGGGGGGGGAGACCAGTCCTAAATAAGAGTCTTCGCCACAAATCTTGTGCATTCAACTAGAAGTGACATCATCGCAAAAGGGTCTGAACGAAACCAAGGCAATACATTTACACTTGGACCCACATAATTGCATGTGAAGGGACACCAGCCCAGTTGAGACGCATTAGGAGTGGATGTTCATCTAGACACTCTCAAACCAAGCTCTCAAATCACAGAAATAGACTCGACATTTAACACAACCATTCGCAGTACTCCGCAAGTTAAGTTTTAACTTGTTAAAAAAAAAACTGGCGAAAGCAACGGACATAATTAATCATCAGTCCCCGATTGCAGTGTTCAGTGAAGACAATTTTTAAAACCCTCTAAGTCACTTTACATCCATATTTTATTTTATGTGTTAAAGACTAATTTAATTGTGTGTAGTTATGTTACTCTTTACTCAAATTCACGTAGTCTACCACTCTCATCTCTCTTATAGATAAGAGGAACGTATGTATGATCTATATAATCTTAATACTAATATACATATAGTTAACCATAATATAGTGCCACATATATATTATATCAATGATGGAAATTTCGCTGGATTAAAACCGTAGCTGGTGGCTCGAACAAGCCACACCATTGCTTAAAACTTCACAATTGGTGACCGGATGTTGTTTTATAAGTTAATAGTGCTCTGCCCTATGTTACCCTATTGTTCTGATGACTTCTGGAATTATCTTATGATCAGGCCCCCTGAGATGAAGCAGTTCATTATCCTCTAGTATACAGAACTGCCTTACCGCAGAGTATCTTGTGCGAAGGTTAGACACCAGACTTGAACTACCCATTATGTAAGATAGCTACGTTAAAAGTTTTGGCCGCTGGTGGACCACTGACTATGCAGAGCAAAGGGTGAGGCAAAATCCCGTGACAAGACGTGGTAAAGACTTGAAAACTGTTGGCACAGGACCAGGAAGACTTGCATAGTTTGTATGACAGGCTCATGCAACACTGCTGGGAGTTCGAAAGGTGAATGAAGAAGTTATCAATTATTCCAAAAATGTTATCAAGTCAATCAATCAATTATGTCCTTCTAATCTCCTCAGGAGCATAGGCATTCAATTACAAAATTCTACATAAGACAAGAGCCTCATAATCCTGAATAATCCACTGAAAAGTTCTTTCCATAATCTTCTCATCATTGTTTCATTTTTTGTGTACTATTAATACTAACTTCAGTGCTTTTTGGTTTCCATCACTGGCCTCTCTGGACGCCCCTATTGGGATTTTCAGAACCGGACTCTCCTTGTAACCTGTTCACACAGGTGAACATAAGTGTGGGCCTATCCATTGCCACAGTCTAGTCCATGTTGTGTGTTGAAGTTTTTGTGGTTTAAAGTTTTTACAGGATGGCGTAACCGGCACAATACCCAACCCTCGTTAGGTGTGTTTTACGACATGCATGGTAGGTTACGGTGATACAAATTTTGAATCACCTTTCAGGGCCCCCTCCTAACACAGTATCATGTGTTAGTATGCTAGCCATTAATTCAGCATTTACAATATTTGGCCATTGCACTACCAGAGCGTTCAACTTGTGCACTAGCGTGGTGCAGAAACAGACCTGGGTCTCTCGAAACCAAAATGTGCCATGTGTCAACACAACACTGCCTACAGCACCAATTAGTAGCACATAACAACGAAAGAACATTACAAAGATCGGGTCCATATCTCTCTGACCACTCAGCACGATCTCAGCCCAGGTTTATCAAAATAGCACAATTTCCCATGACTGCATTGCATCCTAAATATGTTTCATAGTTTTTCCCTCATCCATCAATAAGGTGGGTAATATGTTCCCCAGATCTCAAATAAAGACTGTCCTACCATAGTCTTAGAATATTGTTTTCCTATTATATTTGTTTTTGCCTCTAAGCCCAGGACTTGCTGCAGGGGACCAAGAAAAACACTCACATGTCGTACTCATTTTTCATTACCTGGCAGTATTCAATCAAGATATCAAAATAATATTGAACAAATATAAAGGTAAATCGCTTTTTCAGGCACGTAACACAGATTCAAATAAATAGAAACCCAGTACGTTGTACTAGCAAAACTCAGCTGACAGACTGCTAGATTAAGAGGGCGGTTTCCCCCTGATAATATTTAATAATTTCACTGGAAATCACATCACTGCGACAAAACACAAGCTATAATTGGACAGTCCTATAGTGAATGGCACTATCCTCGGGCGCCCATTCTATCGTATACATATGAAAACTTCTGTCCACATCAACGGACTTCCCTCAACCTTTCACATATTTTCCAAACTACAAATGTCCAATTTCTGTCCAAGTCCGCAGTCTATGAGAAATATTAACTGTCGTTCTGTCCGACCCACTTGGTTTTTTCCCAAATTACCACTGAATTTGGACGAAACTACAAAAAAAACTACACAAATTTGTCTCCCCCTACCTTCTAAGATTCTATGCTAGTTATTTATTTTAGTCTACAATCTTCCTACTTACTTTGCCCCACGTTCGTTCATGCAGTAAATCTTGTTATTATGGCCCAGCTTAATCCTGGACGTTCTGTGGGGTGTTTGTGAGGAGACCTAGATGATGAAGATATGTCAAGAAGAGTGTGTGCTGTCTTTACCACCTATTGATTAGTACAGACTATCGTGATGAGAGTACCCGTGTTGCATCATAGTCCGACAAGAGTAGATTAACCAGCATATTAGTTTCTCCCAGATTCAGACAGGCTTTTATACTAAGCTAGTTGCACTATCTGTCGCTACAGAGCTACTTATACGGTAAGAAAATATGCTACTTTTTGCAAGAGGATTAGTTTTGCGAAGGTAATATTTGAACCATCGAGTACGGCGATCATTGCTTGTATGTGAATCATGAACTCAAATCAGACTAATTATTGTAATGATGCATGCCAAGATTACCTCTGTATGTATCTAGCTAGTTGCTGACGCTGTCGTATTTCTGTCCATAGAGACTTACATGTACTCAACTAGGATGTTCTGTAAATGGATCCTTAAAAAGTACAAATCGCGTCTTAGATAGACTTGAATTGAAATGACATGTGTTCAGAACCGTCACATTGATTTAGTATGATATATCCGATATCCTATCAACCCCTTCTAAAAGTATGCAGTCCTTATAGTCTGCTGTAATAATCTATTTAGTGCTCATTGACACAAGAATACTCTGTCGATGTGATGTAGTCTCGGCCTTACTTACCTACATCGTTAGTCCCTGTATGTTTACTGATTGCCAAGTTGCATTTAAAAATTGAGCCTTAAAACACGTTGCCTCACTGTAATTCACTATACTAGGTCCCCACAAGAGGGACATTCAACTATTTGCAAGTTCCAAAACCATTATACCACATAGATAAAATTAATACTCCTCACGCCTGCCAACTACTCTAATTTAGATCACAGTGGATCCACTGAGGAAACTGCACCGACAATTCTTGACTCCGTGATATATTGAATATTAAAAAACTGATATGGTTGCAACAATAAAGACCAACTTAACAATCTTGCATTTACATGCTTGGCCTGATATAAGAACACGAGAGGCTGGTGATCCGTCTGGACCACAAAAGTCCTACCGATACAGGAATAGATTTAGAACTTTTTTAAAATTCCCCAATAAACGCTAAACACTCTTTCGCTTGTGGAATAACCCTTCGCTCCGCGTTTGGTACAACTTGCGGCTTGCATAAATCGACAGGGTTCAGTTCCCAACCATTGGGGTGAAGAGGAACCATTTGCAACAAAGTAGCCCCATCGCGGACAGTGCTTGCGACTTGTCTCACCACAAAATTCCTGATTCAAATCAGGCAATTTAAGAGAATATTGCTTGCATAGAGTATATACTCCTGTAACACTCATGAAAAGCCAATTCACATAGCGCAGTACCCCCAAACAATTTTTATCTTCGATTTCCCCTTGCGAATTCAGATCAGTCAGAGGAGCGACATATTAGAGTTAAAATTTTTTGATATATTTTTGGTAAAACCCACATAACTATACGAATGATCGCACGTCCCCTTTTTTGTTTGTGGACAAGGATTCTGCTCTCTGCCAGTTTTTCCAAGAGTTCTTGGGGTCATGGGGACATGTTTACCACTGATTTTTTTTAAAAAGTATGTACCCATAGAATTACCAACTCTTGTGCATCCAATTACAACCATTTTGTAGGTCTAGCAGTGCAATTTCGCTTTCCCTGACCTATCAAATAGGCATATCGAAGACGTTTAATGTGTCTCTTCAAATGTAACCGTAAGGCGAACGAGGAATATCAATACCAGTGAGAATTTTGAGATACATGGATTATTCAAAGGGTCCAACATTCTTTAGCGCAACAACCGAGAAAATACACTCGGAGCATATTATTTTCAATCCAAAAATGGTAGCAACCTGTTTGTAGATTCATATTAGTCCTCCGAGGTGCTAAAAGCAAAATAGAGTCGAGAAACTTCAGGCTTCAACTTGTTGAATCTGGTAATAGCCTTTGCTAAGATCCACCTATACGAAAAGTATTTTGACGCCTGGGTCAATCTGGACGCAAAATAAACGTTTTGTCTGTGTCGGTCGTTAATGCGTATCCACACTTTGTCCTTCTGTTCACAGCACTTCAGTTTCCATGTTAATCTCATGCCACAGTCCTATGTGTTCCCCAGAACGGTTTTCCTCAACAAATACTACAATCTGGAGCTAACTAAAAGGAGATTCACTCGTGACGGAAATAATCCCTTCCTTTTCAACAAATAATCTAATCTCCTCGTTCTTCAAATGCACTTCTCCTTAGCGAACGGAATAACAGAATTAGCTCGCATTAGGCTCATCATACTATATAGGTGATTTGACACGTCTAACCAGCTTCATGTCATACTGTAAGCAAATTTGTTATGGCCTTGGTTTATCTGTTAATACAATCCTGTATAGTTCCTCCAGAACCTGTATGAACTCTCTCCCTCTCTGATATTTTAGTCCAGCGTGCTTACGTGACTTTTTACCTGTGCATGCTCCTGCTGTCTTCACAAGGATGTTATGGGTATATCATGTGAGGTGAGTGGTTCCTTTTGCATCTTTGTTTGCTAATATACCCAGGTCACAAATAAGGGGGGTGCTTTCATGGAGTGGTACTGTTCCAGTAGACTTCTTTACAAGGTTTACAATGAAATAAACTTTCTCATTCCCCTTTTTGATCGCAATTTTAATAGTTTTGTTCTAGACACTCTTCTCTAGAACCATTTATGGACCTTGCCATCCAAATTTGCAACTATTTCGGCAGCCGGGTAGTAGAAAAGCACTTTCTCTCCCACAGCTAATTCTCAGTTCCGTTGCTTTCCTAGTTAAAGTAATCTGCATGTTTCTTCTCTGGCTTGTCATCAAATTATCATTTGCAGTTTCCATCCATCTTTCAGACGAGTGGTCATCGTGCCGTTCACATATAGATATGATGATGTAACAGGTCCTCTTTCTGCACTTCTCATCGTTCCAGGGACCTTAAATAATTTAGCCAAATGGGACTTTAAATATTCAACTTATTTTTCATGGCCAACCTTTTGGGTCCATTCCATTAGAATCATTAAAGTGGAGGACTATATCCTCCTAGAATCATCACTCACAAATCGATCACAACCAATTTAATATCTTTGGGATGTCTCCCCACTAAAAGATTACTTGTTGAGAGATCTTCGCTCTCTTTTAGTTTCCTCCAGTTTATATAAATTCGCCGAGGGAAAGTCAGCTTATTCCTGGGGTAAAAATACTCCTTTATACTCGTCGCAGAGTGCCAATGTTTAATACATTCAAGTGAAAGACTGGTGTTAAAAGGGGGCTTCCCATTCCACATTTCTACTTATATTATAAGTAATATTCCATCCCTGCCAAAGTTTTTGGCCCCGTGGCGTTCAAGGTCCTGCACATTTTTGACCCCTTTTTTGGTGTTCCTCTGAAATACCCACATGCTCTACAAAGTTCCTCAATATCGACATTTACTCCGTACCCAATAGTATTTTCGAGCAACCTTTTTTGGCAGATGTAACTAATTTTCTCCTGGTCACCATCTTTTCCACCAAGTAAGTCTCCTTCTTTAAAATTTGCCCTATATAACCATGGGCAGAACCACTGTCCCGTGACCAGTGGAACTAGTTCCTGTCTTCATAGTAAAGCCATTGTCTTCATAAAATAAACTCTCCCTTGCATTGGAGGTGTGTGGGCATTGGACAATTTTTTTAAACATGGCTTAGTGTCCTTATCCTCACCTGCCCTTTCTCACTCTTCTGGATGATCATTTAAAAGGTTCACCACTTACTTCCTCTTTTGACTGTGACCTGGTCTGCCTGTCCTGCCATGAACACAGGTCTCCTCGGATCCCAAGAAGACGTATCTACACCCCAATATCAGAGGGTAGATTGGTTCATCTATCACTGCTGCTCTGATTTCTCCTTCCACATAGCGAGTTTTCACCGTTATCCTTGCGATGGGAAGTGTCATGAGTGGTATAACTTCCTTTTTCGCAGCCCTTATGTATTTCCACATGTTTCTGTGTTATTCAGACCAATACTCCTGACCTTGGGTCCACTAGGCTAGACTTCACAACTTGAATCCATAGAATCCAAACCTGTAATCATAAAAGGCACCTTATGCGTAGACCACCATTACAAATAACATCCCTCACAAACCTGTGGGGGTGATAAGGTTCCTTGCTGTCCATTAGGATTAACCTTTAATCTCTGGATCCCGATTTCATTGCAGCAAAGTTTGAATGGTTTCCTTTTACAAAATTCGGTTTATGGCTGTCTATCTTACACCAATTGCACCACCTCTTTCCCATGGTTAAAATGTTTTCTTTCATTATATTAATGGTCATAGAACTGTAGTTTCTTCTATCACGATAAACATGGTTTGGCCTAATCAAATTTTGTCCTACTTTATTACCGATTTTCTCAAAAAACCAATTTATTAAAGTGCTGTGGAGCTTTAAAAATTTTTCTATAAGATTCCTTTTAGAACCACAAACCTCTGCTGGGGCCGCCTGAAACCTCCAGCGACATTCAAAACCTCCCCCAACCTCCTCTGCACCTTGTTCCATGAGACGCCTTTTTCCTCATCTGGAGCCATGGACTCTCTTAGCTTGCTTTATCATGATCATCCTCTTTGAGATCTTTGGTCATCCCCATAGAGTCCATTCTCCAAATAGGTTCCAGTCTGGCAGAGATTGGTGTATGGGTCACCCCCAGACAAAAGTTTTTGGCATAACTAAACTTCTTACGATAAAATTCACCATTCTATTACATATCTCAATAACAAGCCCTGCTTTAGCATTTAAAAATTGTCTTGGTCGTCACTATAAATATTTAAGCAAAAACTTCTTAAGAATACCTCTAATGCCCTATGGGATAACTTAAAACTCACGCTCTCTCTTTCCCAACCCATACGTAATTAGCCAATAGTTTCAAATCTACATAGGTACCCCTCTAAGTCAGCTGTCTTTCTCAACAAAAAAGGTCTAAAAGAAACCCCATAAATCTGATGTTGAGGCACCCTGTGACTAGGCGTGGCAACTGATGGAAAGGGTGCTGGGCACCAATTATTCAGGGAGCAAGCCTTGAATTTCCAACTCCCTTAGTCGTAATTCGTGCACCCTTTGCAATCCTTCTATCTTCTGCCTCAGCAGCCAGTCTCCTTTCCTCTCTTTCAGCAGCCTATCTCTTTTCCACTGCTTCCTTCACAGCCTTTTTTTTCTTCTAAATGGAGCCATTTAAATCTCCCTATACTTCTAGCCTCCAATGCCTTAGCCACTTTGTTCATCCCTCATGCTGCACCTCTTAAGTTCTTTATCATCCTCAAATTTTTGTAACCTTTCTCTTCAGTCTACCTCCAATCTTCCCATCAATATACATGTCGACATTTCTGAAAGTTACATACTGGATTAAAATCTGACCATCCAGTTCAATTCCTTCGCCGTCAGCAACAGCAGCCCGATCTGAATTTGGCTAGATCTGCCAATACATATCATACAAATTAAACAATGACAAAGGTAAATTACAAGGTCACCTAAATTATTAGGAAATAATTCTAATTAATTAATTACCACTGCTGTGGAAGATACATCAACTTATACATTCCACTATTAATTTTCAGGGACATACTGTTAAATTTATACAACATATGCCCCAATAGTTTAATTCCCCGGACCATGAAACCTAATATCTTTGTATAAACCTAATCCAGGACAAGAAGCGAACCCAATATAAGTAGAGATTTTAATAAGTTAAAGGCATGGTTTGCTATGTTACCCTAGTGTACAGGATGAGTGTCATCAGAGAACGCACCTGAAGAAAACAGTTCATGTGAGTACAGAATGCCTTTCCGCAACAAACTTATGACCTCAAACAGACCTTATTCTACTATTATGTATGTTAGCTACTTTAATGTCTAGTTAAAATAAGAAAGTGATGTGTTAAAGGAAATTAAAAATACACAGTACACACACATGTAAATACTAAGTCTAATAATAAAAAAAAGCTCTATGGGCAATTTTTATCCAAATCACTAACACAGGCTAAAGAATTTAAGATTTTACAATTTTTTGAATTTATTTAGTCCTTAACCAAATTTTTCTTCTGACATGACGTATGAAACAAAATGAATATATCAATAAAAGGAGCATAATAAATTGAATAATCAAATGAAAATTTATACATAAATATTTAGTTACATTGGTTAATATAAAAACTAACTACAGTGTCCTTTTGAAAACTAGCACTGTATTCTTAGTCGGGGAGGTTTGACCAATCATGCCCCAATCACTGATTATACTGTTCAATGATATGAAATAAATGAACTGCGGTTTAGTGTTTGTACAACATGATAATTATATAAATTATTGTTTGTGGACAATTATTGATTAATCCACAACAGGCAAGGATTTATCACTAACTGGCCTGAGACGATGCAGTAAAGAATACAAGTGGCCCACTCCTCACAGTATCGGAGTGAAATGCTAGGCTTCTTAAGGCATCCACACACTGTGACTGCTAACAAAGCATCTGGCACTAGCGTAGGCCAGACCAGAAACACTCCTGAAACCAAAATTTGTGCCATGTGTCCAACCTACTGCCTACAGCACCAATTAGTACACATCACAACGAAGAAACATTACAAAGATCGGGTCTATTCTCTCTTGACCAACTCAGCACATCTCACCTCAGGTGGTATCAAAAATAGCACTCTAGTATTCCCCATGTCTCTGCAATTGCATCCGAAAAAAGTTTAAAAGTTTTCCTTCTTCCATCCAATAAGGAGGTTAATATTATCCACATATCTCAAATATAGATCTGACTTCCATAGTCATAGGATATGGATTTAACCTCTATTATTTTTTTTGCCTCTAAGCCCTGGACAGCAGCTGGGGAACCTAGAATAAGCACTCACTTGTCTGTAATCATTTTTCATGACATGGAAGAAACAATCCCACTCAAAATAATAAAATAAAAAAGTTAATTGCTTTTCCCTTACCAACAATTCAAAATTGAAAACACAGTTACCTGTACAAGCAAAACTCAGCTGAGCTACAGGCTATAATAAGGCGTCCCACAGAAAATATTAAATAATTCCTGTAAATCACACCTCTAGCATTACACGAACTATTAAAATGGACAACTTATAAAAATGTCACTAGCGTGCGTCTTTACCTTTCTATAATATGAAAACATTCTTGTCCAATCAACGGACTTCCCCTCAACCTTTTCAAATTATTGCAAACAACAAATGTCCAATTTTTCGGTCCAATACGCAGTCAAGTTGTAGTAGTAATATTTTCTGTCGTCTGTCCGTCCCCAACTTGGTTTTTTCTTCCCAAAATTTACACTTGTTTTTTGGACGAAACTACACGAAAAAAACTACAACAAAATTAGTCTCCCCCTACATCTACGATTCTATGCTAAGTAATTTTTAGCTACTATCTTCCCTACCCTGCCACCTATCCACCTGCAGTTGGTTTTAATGCGTTACTCAATGACGCGTCAAAATGTAACTTAAGTGAAAATAATGCACAAATAACTTGTTGGCTCGTCTGTATTGGAACAATACAGTCTTATTCGTCAATATCTTCCGAGATATCCTGTCCTTCCTGTGTAATTAAAAGCATATTAGTTTCACAGATTAATATGGCCTATCAAACAAGCTAATTTTTTATTCTCCTAAACTTATTAATTAAGAAAAAAACCTACTTTTTTCAAGGTTAGTTTTGAAAATTAGTTTTTGAAACCTCGTGTACGGCGTTTTTGGCCAGCATAATCAAACTAAAAACCACTAATTACCGTACACCGTCCAAGCTACGCCTGTTTTCCACAACAAGAGCCTAAGTTCTTTTTCTTCCAAAATCCTACATTGTATCATTTATGGCGTAATTTTTTCTTTGAAAACTACAAAATTGCGTCATGTAGACTTTAAATCAAACACTGTTTCAGACCGTCACATTTTTTTTTTCTTTTAATCTCCGTTTCCACCTCGTCTAAACCACTGAAATGCTATGATGGAAAGTCAACTCAGTAATAATATGCCGGATCGGCCGAGGCCCGGATTAATCAACATTATGTTAAATGGGCAAACGTTAGAGGGAGTTAACACCTTTAAATATCTCGGGTCCACTATATGCAGTGATGGAAGATCAAGTAAAGAAATCAAGACAAGACTTGAGATGGCCTCAGCTGCCATGACAAGGCTGAATGTGATCTGGAAAAGTAACATCAGTTTTCCTGTGAAGATCAAATTATACAAATCACTCGTATTATCTATTCCCTTGTATGGGTGTGAGGGCTGGACACTCACTGCAGATACGGAGCGAAGGATTCGAGCTTTTGAGCATAAATGTTATAGAAGAATTTTGCGCATTTGCTATAAAGAGCACAAAACAAATGTCTATGTTAGAGAGAAGATAAACACCTATGCAGGCCACCAAGAACCACTTTTGTCAGTAGTGAAACGTCAAAAGCTTGCCTGGTTTGGGCATGTAACTCGTCATGACTCCCTTTCAAAAACGATCCTCCAGGGAACAGTCGAAGGTAAACGGAGAAGAGGAAGGCAAAGAAAATCCTGGGCTGATAACATCAAAGAATGGGCAGGACACGGTTTTTCCACACTTGTACGCATTGCTGAGGATAGAGAGCAGTGGAGGACCCTGTCTGCTGATGCTTCCACCATGGCACTCCTACGACCCATGACGGGTTACGGGTTGAGATGAGATGAGATGATATATATATATATATACATTTACATTTATAGAGCAAATACTTATAAAATGGAATTCACTGGATTTACACCAGCTGGGGGCTTGAACGGGCTATATTGCTTAATTCTTCATAAAAGGCTTCGGACCGATAATATGTTAACAATTGCCCTGCCAATGCCGCATTGTTCTTGTCTTCAGAAATATCTTACGAAAATTCCCTTGATACAGAAGCGTCTTTACCCTTCTATCTACAGCTCTGCCAAGAGCAATCTTGTACGAAGGTAGACACCTTTGACGACCCATTTTAGAAACGCTTGCGTTTTGGCCACCGGTGGACAACAACTGCAAAGAAGAGGAGGCAATCCGTGACACATGAGAGCATTCGCCTTCTCTTCCTATTCTTAACTCGAAAAGGTCTCTTTCTTTCTTAACGAACCAATTTCTAGAGACCTTCTTGACAAAATTATATAAGCCATCCTCATCAACATGTAGCAGTGCTACCACTGGTACCCCGATCAGTAAGCCATATACGACAAAGGCTTGCTGATTAGGTGAAGATCTGTATTAATGCCTCTCTACGTTTTCTTCTCGACTAATTGTAGGCGGGAATTCTCATCTTTCAGAGTGGCTTTTAAAATCTTGTTGGTTCAGCAGATCAACATTCCAGGGGTCCAATCTCGAGATTTCTATAGCAGAAATGAAGGTGAATCAGCAACCCAGACTCCTTTAGGATGTCTCTGGAATGAATCTCCTTGTTTGGGGACCTTCTTCTGTATTGGATGGCTAATTGAATTATCTGAATTACTTGCTTACTTATTGAAATTCACAAACAATTGTATGACAAAATTTCTACATAAGTAGTCAGAGAATGGCACGCGTAACTAGCCAAACTAGGGGTATTTTTTGTTATTGTAATTCTGGTGTTCTTCTTCTTCTTTGATCCTTAGCCGCCGACCGTCAAAGCAGTCAGTGGCCATTACGCCTGGTGGCGTCTTGTAGGGCAACAACAAATTGATTCCACCCTGCTCGGTCGGCGGCCATCCTTCATACAGTGCCCCAACTCTGGTTCATTCTTTGCATCTCAGCCTCCACAGTCCTCCGCCAAGTTGTTTTTGGTCGGCCTCTCTTTCGTTTTCCTTCAGAGGTCCATAGCATAGCTGTTCTTGTTCTGGTGTTACACATGCATTTAATTCCAAGTTAAATTTAGCATTACGCTAAGAAAAATAATAGTGGGTAGTATATATTGTAAAT